>BMAW01014686.1:228688-294692 GCA_019974015.1 Nephila pilipes
AAAAAAAAAAAAAAAAAAAAAAAACCAATCTATTCGATCAAAACTCCTCCTCCTTGGCATATTACAATACTTACCAATAGTTTTACGAACCGAAACTAAAATTAGCTTTAAAATAAAATCTATGTCTAAAGCAGCACAATATTTTTTGCAAATAAATAAATCTGACTGAAGCGAACCAACATACCTTGGGTTTTTAATGATTGTGACTGTGGGACTAATGTCTTCTCTTGCTTTTTTAATCACCAGGTTGCCGGTATCCTGCACGCCGCTTTTCGAGCGCTTCAGCACCTTGACGATGCACTTGATGATGGGCCGCTTCAGTCGCTGCTGCTTAGAAGCGCCCTGACTATCGCGGATCGTGAGCAGAGTCGAGCGAGTAGGAGGAGCTTGCGAGCAGGAAGGGGCGGTGCGGAGAATAACGTCACAGCTGGGCATGACGTAATGGTGATATCACCCAAGGACACCGTTTCTGAAAGACAGAACCAGACGATTCATCTTAGATAAGGAAGTATCCATAATGCTGTGGAATAGGTATCTGGTCGAATACTCAAATTAAGAATTAAGAAGTGACAACAACCAATCAGCGGTCGTAATTTGCAAGAACTAAAGTTCGGCGGGAACTCCGGCATATGGTAGCAAATGTGCACACGTACGTGGTTTGATTCCAAATGACTAAATCGGAAAAGAAATTCGAAGTAAATAAGTAATTAACATTCTGTGTAGATACACCCATGGCCTTATAAGTTCTAAATGGCATATTAATAAAAAATGAATTTAGATATAAGGTTTTTCAGTGAAATTAATATTCTAGATAGCTGTATGTTCAGGGATAACTTAGAATTTCGAAACAATTTTTTTGAGAATATTTATCCTATGTTTTATAAAAAAAAAAAAAAAAAGCATTTAATATCAAACGATACTAAAAAGAAAGACTTTTAATATTTTTTTCCCCCGATATGGATTTTAAAAGACGAGTTTATTAAGATGAATTCAACAATTTTATTACCACTAAGGAATGCTGCTAAAAGGCAACAAATCCCTTGAAATTGTAAGTATCTCTGTGAAAAATAAGCAAGAATAGTAGAATTGATATAGATTAAATTACTCATTAAATTTGTCAAATTAAATCTTATCACATCAAAAGAATTTTGTGAAATACTTATCAAACAAATTTATCTCAAGTTCAGATTAAGAAGAGAATTCAACAGTTGCTTGAGAAGCCATGAACTTAAGGGAAAATTACTTTTTTTCTTTTTCACCTTCTATTCTCGGGAAGGAAAAAGGAAAGACTAAATGGTGCACATTCGAATGCATTCAAATAGCGATTAACAAGTTTTATAACAATACACAGATCTAAAACGGATTGTTAAAGACATAAAAGCCAAGGAAAGAAACACGTTGTACAGTATCTTCTTTAGATGTAAATTACAACTGGTATAACTACTCTTCTTTTGCTTTAATTTATTCGACTGACAATTAAAAAAAAAGTTAATAAAGACGTATATCGGGGGGAAATGAGGAAAAAGATTGCTTATTAGCAAGTTTCTTTTTTCATTTTTTTTTTTTTTTTGTCGAATAATTCTAATGATACATTTCTTACGTAATTATGCATTCTTAGAAAATGAGAAAAATTTAATTAAATCTATACATAAAGAGAATTTTCTGCATTTTATCAGTTTAAAGTTATCTGTTTTATGAAATTTTAAACCGTTCGCTCCCAACGTATCACAGGCGATACGCTCGTGTTGGCTCTCCTGTGCCCAGCGTATCACATTTGATACGCTCCGTGAGTGTCTTCTACGGCTCAACGTATCAATAGAGATACGCTTGATGAGAACGTTTTATTTGATTTTTTAATGTTATTATATGGCGTTACAATACCTCGAAATCTATACAGATAAGTTATTTAGAGTATAGATCTTGGTGATATAGGCTTGGATTTCACTTCTGGCTTTCAGGAGGGGGGGGGGGAATTGTTAAAAGCACGTGTTGCGGCATGGCTCTTTAAATATAATGACATGATTTAAAGGGTGCACTTGCTTTCGGTTTGCTTTTTTCTTTCTTTCTTGCTTCTTAGAAGTTTGGAGGAGAATTTATGGCCCTTTATGGGGGTTAGGGCTTTTGGTAGCAGATGTTCTCAGCTGTTCGTTTCATTGAGTCAGTTTTTATTTGTAGAGACAGTCATGACGAAAAGAAAGTGTTTATCTAATACTGAGATTTGCTAAATAATAAATGAATCTGACAATAATGTTAGCGAAAATAATCCAATCTGTACATAAATATTATAGTAAAAAAAAAAGGGAGGGGGACTAAGATGTGCCCTTTGTTCAAAATCTTGCGTGAAGCGTCAAAATATGTGTGTAAGACATGTGACGTTGTACTATTCATTGAATTTTTTTTATAAATATACCATACAGCAAAATAAGATTTATCTCTTATATCTATATATTCCATATAATGGTACATCACTACATCATGAAATTTATGTAACAAATGTAAATATATTTTGTATTTTCTTAAATGATATGATTTTTTATGTAATTTTATGTATAAAACATTCAATTTTCGATTAAATCTTTTTTTTTCTTTTGTATATATTAAGTTTAATGCATTTTAAATAATATATGTAAATACGAAAATATTTTAATAAATAGCCGATTTTAAAGGATTTTTTTTTCGCGAATTAGGCTTAATATCTAAAATCGTCTGGGCACAGCATGACACTACGAGGTAAGAAGCCGCGGGCCCAGAGAAGCATTTCTTTTTTCTCCCTCCGGTAGCGAGAGGGTTAAGGAGCATTGTACAGCAGTACCTATGAGTCGATGAGTAAAAGTACGCAACCGGTTCCTGACTGATTGGGATAGAACAACGGAGAAATGAAATTTATTAATAAACTACTGAAACATTGATTACAAAAATTTAATTCAATTTTACGATGAATTCCAATAGTATAAAATTTATACTCAGTTATAAATAGTAATTAGTATTATACACTGATGTTCAAAATTAAGAGAGTTCGCATATTTTGTAGAATTTCTTGAAAAGAATTAAACGATATGTAAAAATATTGTTTCCTAACAAAGATGCAAATCTTGTACGTCGAATACGTAAGCGTATACGTGTATGGAGGCGGGACTAGTCGAAACACAAGATTTATAGCCACACATGCCAAAATCCGCATTTCGCCGAATTTCTTAGTGTTTTTCTTACAACAATCACTTACATTAAAATTCAAACAGTAAAAGTGGGTAACGTCCAACATTTAGATGATGGAATGAGGAGGCGAATTGTGGACAGGCTAGAAGCAGGTCAATCTCAAATCTAGATTTGCAGAGAATTCGATTTAACGCTTAGCGTCGTGTCCAATTTATTGAAAAAGTTTAAGGATACCGGGTCCGTTGAGAGCTTAGTTAAGTTTTTATTAACATCGCACTAGAAGCAACACGAGGGCTATTGGCGACGGACCTCGTAATTTTGAACCACGGTCAAATGACGAGGACGACACCTGAGCTGGCACCCTCCTCTTCTAATTTTCACACCACGCCAACGAGAGGACTTTGGACCCCCTACAGATTTAACGTGCATCAGCCCCGGCTGCACGGCGGGTCTTTAACGGCCAAGGATCGAACCCGCGACTGAACGAAAACCGCCGGCCACGAATCCGAAACCATGACCACTAAGCTACCGCGGCCACGGGTCCGTCGAAAGAAACCCTGGGCAAGATCGTCCAAGAGCCTTGACGGCTAGAGAAGATCATCATTTGTCCATTACAGCGAGGCGTAACAGGGATGCTACAGCTTCTCTCGGGTCTCATGAGTTGTATGCAGCCACAATAACCCGAATTTTATGTGTGACTGTTTCCAGAATGCTTCATGAGGGAGGGCGGTTTGAAAGCAGACCTGTTGTTTACACCCATCTCAGTTCTGCGAATTGGAGATCCCACATAAAATGATGCAGAGATCATACAGATTGGAGCGTGAATCAATGGGTGACCGTCCTCTTCACTGATGAGTCCCGGTCCAGCCTATCAGTGATTTCCGTCGTACTTTCATATGGAGAGAACAAGGGGCCTATTACTTGCCCTCCAATGTGCAAAAAATCGACCATTACGGCAGTGCAGGCTCGATGGTCTGAAGAGGCACCATTTTGGATGGATGCACACACCTCCATGTCTTTGAAAGAGGCACTGCGACTCTTGAGAAGTATAGGGAAGAGGTCTTGGAACCCTATATCCGCCTTTTCAGGGGTCAAATTGGTCTTGATTTCCTTCTAATTAATGACAACGCGAGACCTCATAGAGCTCATCTACTCGACGAATTTATCGAAAGTGAGGATATTCGCCGGATGGATTGGCCAGCCAGATCTCCAGACTTCAATCCTATAGAATATGCCTGGAACGCTCTGGGGAGGGCGATTTCAATTCGTCACATCCTCCGAGAACCTGAAAACAGCGTTGCTGAGCGAGTGGGACCAATTGCCCCAGGAACTCATAAACTCCTTTATTTCCAGCATAAAAAAACGGTGCGAGGCCTTTATATCTGTAAGAGGGGACCATGCCCTCTATTAACCCATTTTCTTTATTCTATTCTGCAACTGTTGTTTCATACTTTGCGACTCCGATGAGTGTTACGCACGATCATGCGTTGAATGGTTATTTATTTATTTATTTTTGTATTACATTAATCTATGTTCACACCAAATTTCATAAAAATCTGTTCAGTAGTTCTAGAGATAATCGACCAAATTCTCTTAATTTTGAGCACTAGTGTATATATAGTGTTCAGTCATCCTCTTATATAAGTTTTATGTTATTTTTGTATTATATTAATGATGATATTTTTTATGTCTCATTATCACAAAATGTTCACTGTGTAGCGGGATTGTTGCACGTTCAGTCTGCTGAGGACCCTAGTTCTCCAGGACTGGTGTGGAATTATAGGACTAATTGCAGACTTAACATTTTGAAAATAGTGTTTATGTAAATTAACAAATTAGTGTAGATATTGATAATTTTACTGCTAAATTATCAACAAACTATGGTTTTCCATTAGAAGCTTTTAAATAGTTCAGGGATTGTATTAATCATGATATTAAAAATTAGTCTATAGAAAATTAGATATTAATAATAATGACAAAATTTATTTGAAAGACTTAAAAACTGTGTGCTATTATTAATATCCAGGACAGATTTATTATTACTTATGCAAGCTAAATACCTAATAATTATGCTATTATACGCAAGAAATTCTACATTCATTTAACTAAAAGCATTTTGAGAATAGTAACTCCTTTAAAGAAGAGATAAATAACCAGAGAGTAATTTCTAACATAATTATTGCATTGAAAAAATTAGGGTCAATATTAAAAATGTTAAATTTCGTCACATTTCTTACCACCAAAATTTCATAAAAATCCTATTAAATTTAGAACCGTAACTAATGGCTCCAATACATATATTATTCTTGCTGGTAAAAAAAATTACATAAAATTGTACATAATATTATAGACAAGTCGGACTGTATTGCCAATATTAAAAATAATGATATTATATCTAATATATTACTAACAAATAAATGTATGCTATTTATGGCTATGATTTTGAAGAACTTTTTAACTTTATTGACATAGAGGATCTTATTAATGTTCTAAAAGAGAATTTTAAGAAATTCATTATTAATAAAATTATTGCATATTAACGATTTAATTACTTTGCTATGTAAGTCTTGAAAGAAAATTATATATTTCTAATAATAAGATTTATAAATAGATTAAAGGTATACCACAAAATGGGCCTGCAAGAAATTATTTATATAATATTTAATTACATTTTATGACGATATTTTTTATGGTTATAGTAGTTTTTAAATGTTTAGATGTATTGATGATATTATTTTCTCTTTTAAATTAATAATGATAAAGATGTTAAGCCTTTCTTATCTTTTTATCCAGATTATTTAAATTTATTGGAAATGGAAAAGAATGAAAAATGAAACGAAATATTTTGATTCATAAAGTACTCTTATTTTGGAACTTCAAGTTTGAATATTTTTAGGAATATAATTTAAAACCAAATATTGTGTAACATTAAACTTGCAACTAAACCACAGGATATATACGTTAGCTTGGATAAGTTTAAGAAAATTTGTTTGGAAGCAAAATTTCCTTAAAATATCATTAAGAGAAATTTGAAATATAATAGTTATTAAAATTTTAGTTCCTTTTTTGTTTGTTTCAAAAAAAAAAAAAAAATTAAATTTTGTTCTTATATTTTTGCTTTTAAATTTGTTTTCTTTCTCTTTTCATATTTTGCTTTTTAAATTTCATTTTCATTTTCTTTTTTTCCATTTTCTGTTAATTTTTAAAGTATTTATAAATGTTTTGCAATAGTACTGTTTCTCTCTGATAGAGGACTTTGCAGCATTTCCGGTTCTAACAAGGCTGGAATACCTTGTTAATTTGTGTTATAATCATATTTTGTATATACACGTAAAAGCTTGGAAGAAATGTTGGATAGACAGATAATTATGTCAAATTAAGAAAAGATACATTTTACTATCCACTCCACACTATTTTTAAATCTCATATTCTTTTTACATACAAGAGTAGTTTTTAATCCATTGTATGCATAATCCTAGAAGTACCTGAATTCTTTTCGAGGGTTACATTAGCAGTTTAGAAAAAAAGGGATAAAAAAAATACACAGAAAAAACACGTATATAATTAATGAAAATCCTATCTAAAGAGATGTTAAACCTTAGTTTTTCAGTCGAGGACTACTAGTTAGAACCATTACCGTCCATTTTATCGACATTTTTGAGAGTCAATTGCGTTAATTACATGGATTTTTGTTAGTATAATTGAAGACACATTAAGTGTACGTAACGTAACAAGATCCTGATAGCGTAAATTATACGCGGAAGTTACACCGCTAAATTTACCACTGCTTCCAATTTACGTCAATCTTCTATCGTACAGTGTCTCATTCTCCAACAAATTTCTAAGAAGCATTTAAAACAGTTCCTTCTCTGTCATGTAACTGAGAATTTCTGTTGAATCACAATGCCCGAAATTTTCTCCTGGAGAGCAGCAAATAATTAGTTTCATAGAAAGAAACACCTCGATAGGGCTGCGACACCCTTTCAAATTATTTACATGCAAAACTTTTAAAAAGGAGGATCAACATAAACTATCAAAAACATTGTCTTCTTATTGAGAAAAATGTAATAATAAATGTGTATATGTATGCTCCTTTTAAAGTTGGAAACGAAACTGTTAGAACTATATATATATAAATAGCTAACTAATTAAAAAACTAAAAACATTTCCCAGATCCAGGCCCATGTTTAGATTGAGGCAGTCTTTGTCTGATGTCGAAGAACTTGATCGAAATTTTGAACATATTTCTAAACAGAAAATAGTTCAAATTTTCGTATAAGTGTGCGATGTTGTAACACATACGCTTTATAATGCAATGTTCTTAAAATTTAGGAATATTCCAAAAATTGGTAATTTTTCATGTGAATACGTTTAGTTTAAAAGTTATTAAGCGTAACAATGTAGGGGATGAAACATGGAACGCATTTTACACGAAAAAAAAAAGGCATTGATTGAAATAAAAATTGTTAGTATTATAAAATATGCCTTTCTCTGCAGGATAGCTAAGTCGGAATCTGAAATTACTGTTCGAATTAATTCTTTTTTTAGTCGGAAAAAGAGCTCCAATTTGGAGTCCTATTCTTTAAAATTACATGAAGACAACCTTTAAGTGGTATTTTCCATCCGAGTTCACTAAGTGAATTTGAATAATTGATTTATTGTTTCAAACTGTGGTAAAATTTTGAAATTCTTTGAAAAAGGTATAGTTATATAATAACAATTTTGCAGTAATCTGTAGCTTTCAATTGCATAATAAAAAAAAATTTCGAAATATATATATATAATATCTTTTTTAAAAAACAAATAACATTTAGTCATTTCGGACATTGAACTATGTTGGTATCAAGATATGAAATGCGTACTTCGGTTTCCTGTTCACAGGTCAAATAATTACGAAATATATCTTCCGAAAACAAAGAAAATAAGAAATAAAATAAATACCTAGAAAAGGCACAAAAAAAAAAGGTATGAATAAGTCAACTCTTATGACTCCAATTTTAAAAACACATCGTTTTCTATAAAATAAACAACAAATTGAAAATTTTATTCTTCACTTTTTCACTGAATTGCTTGTACAAATGGGGGGGGGGGAATGACTGAATTATAAAAACCATGTAAAATATTTTTCGATAGCAAGAAATTCCAAATTTTTGGAAGAGAAAGCATTCGTTAAGATTATTGGAACTTCCAGGAGTATTACTATTTGAATAAAAAGATTATTTTTAAAAATGCAAAAGATAACAGATTACGCTGTTTTCTTTTCAAAACTGGCTTAACAGATAACGACAGATAGAAACAGAGAATGGAGTTATGTAAAAATAATTTATCTGAATAGCACTCATCATGAGATATTATTCGAGTAAATGAAATCAATTAGTATAAAATATTTAACTATCAAAAATTAAAAACCAAGCTAATAATAAAACCAAGCTTTATGATCTAACTCTTATCTTCTAAATTTACAAAATTAGAAGATAAGAGTTAGATCATAAAGTGAGATAAAATTATAGAGAAATAGAATTGAATTAAAAATAATAGGATTAAAATAGAATTAAATGGAATTGAATTTAAAAAAAAAAGTCTAAAAAATTTAAGCTTCGTAAAATGAATGCTATGCAAATAATTTTATATAAGTTAGATAGGGTTTTTTTTTCTTCTACTTTTTTTTTCTGTATATTAACATCATTGGTAAAGTTTTTTTTTTTTTTTTAAATTATTGTAGAAAATCTGGTAAATAAATCTACAAGAACGTATTTGATTTAAATATCAATTTCAACCCCCCCCCCCCTAATAAATTTGAAAATGCTTTTTATTTAAATGAAGAGGCATTTTTTTAAATGAATGAAGTGTTTTCTTAAAATAGTTTCACTGTAAAAGTTTCCTAAAATAAATTTGCTTTCAATCCTCTCTCATTTGCGCCGACATCAGAATTTTAAAGGATTTTCACTTGTAAAAAGATGGCATGCTAAAAAGGAGTTAAAATTGCTCTTTTTTATATTTTAATTATAGCCAAAAGAATGGGCCAAAGGATAAGAGCCAAACTAATAGAATGTTTCGATAAAATTAAAAAGGTAATTAGAATTGTTCTTAATTTTATCTTATTTTAGCGGAAACGCGTGGGCTTCTGTAGAAGGTGAAGCGACGGTAACTTGTGATTTCCGAATGAAGTCATACGTTCTATTTCCTTATGTACGGGCCTGCACACAATGATAAATATTCTTTTCTTTTTACATTTAATTTAGCAGTGCAACGATATGAGAAACACTTGTTATTTAACTTCAACCTCAGAAAATATGGGCATTTTTTTCCCGCCACAAACAGCGACAGAACAAGTTTATGGATTTTAAAGAATTCGGCATGAATTTAACAACATATCTCAAAAAATATTCCTAACATATTTAAATAAATTATCACTGATCACTTTTGGATAACGAAACTCACTTTTTAGAAGGATCATAATAGATTACTTTGCAAAATAGTCTCAAAATATAAGATAACTAGTGTTGGAAAGGATTTAAAGATTAAATTAAAGTCGAAGATTTTTTTTTATACAGAACAACGAAACTCTTTGGAATAAGAAGAGGAATCTTAACGGGGAAAATCTGTCTAAAATATTAATTAATTTTTATTGATCTAACGCACTGGATTTGTTAATAGAAAGGGACATCGCTACATAATAAATAAGCAGTAGAGGACATCTTTAATTATTGTATTCTTTTTTAGAATGAGTTAAATCAAAACAAATTAATAAAGTGTTGTATTCATTTAATCACGGTCCCTTAACAAATTTTTAATCTTAATAAATACAAGCAATAGCCTTAATTTAACTGGATCCGAGTCCAATAGACTTTTAATAACGGATCCGAGTCCAGTAGACTTCTAATAAGGAATCCGAGTCCAGTAGACTTCTAATAAGGAATCCGAGTTCAGCAGACTTCTAATAACGGATGTTGCTATCACCCATATAGTGTGCCCATCAATCTTGCTAATTCTTCTATCACTTGCTATAACTTATACCTCTCTATTACCTTCACTCTCCATTTCTTATTTACTACCTTTATGTAGTAATGTTAATTTACATTTGTTAGGTTCTTTCTCAAAGCGAGTTTCTCACATCAAACATTGTAGTGAAAAAGCCCCAGATGTTACTCAAGGGGGGGGGGGCAACGCGCTGTGATAATTCATTACATTCTAAATTAATTTATCTCAGTGTTCTTAAAGTAGAATTTTTTCTTTCTATTTAGATAGTATTATCTTATTTTTCTACGACAATTGACAATAAATGTAGATGTTTAATTTTTTTCTTCTTCTTTTTCTGTTTCTGCATTATATTTATGCAATGGCGAAATGTAATTCTCTTCCGGGTCAATAATACTTCAGAACTGAAGAGGAAAACATTTTCAAGACGGATTGCACAACAGATTGTTTGTTGCCTAATAAAGCCTCACTAATTTATCTATATTTCAACAACAATGCATTCAAAACAGGTGGACTAAAAGTACTTATTTTAAAAATTATCATATTGTTATTACATATAAATTTAAAATTTTGTTGATTCGAGTCAATATTAAACGATGAAAATACCGCATAACTGGTAAAGCAAAAAAATGTGTGCCAAAATTTAAAATGGGCAATGAAAATGGTATTGAAATCTAATATTCAAACGAAATTATAATACATAGAAAGCGTCTAAATAAATTTTACATATAAACACAATCAAGATAGACACTAAAGTTTTAATTCTAATTGCAATAAGAAGTAACGTTATTTTTTTTAGAATAAATTAAGAACGAAGGAAAGATATATTTATGAAAAAAAAAAAAAAAAAATTCTTCTTACAAAGCCATCATCCATTCAGAATATGTTGTTGACATCTTAGAATGCTGCAGATTCCCAATCCATGTTTTTCGCAAAGTTGATAAATATTAAGAATTTATACATGTTTTGATATCGACTGAAGGACTCAAAAATATGATTTAACATTCTTAGTTTATCCCTAGTACTTGAAAGGTTAAATCAAAGTTTTCAGAAATGAATGACCTTTATTTTTTGGACTGAAGCTCTTACAGTCCTTCTTCCGCTTATCATAACTCTCACTGGATGAGAAATAATGAACTAACTCAGCTGCAGAAATTTGGATAAGTGTGACTAATTTGAAACTCTGATGACTTCACCCAAAAAAGTGGGGCAAAATATGCCAATTGGGGAAAGAAACAGTTGTCCACGAATATCTTTCCCAACAAAATAACAGAATTTTTGTTAAAGTCCTAAAAAAGTGGATACTGGTTTTATTTAAGATAATTTTTTTTTCTCCAGATTTATAATATAATTTAAAAATAGGTAAATAATAAAATATTAATAGGTATTTTACCTAAGATTTCCGGGGTCCCTCCCCCCTTCTTTTTCTTTTTTTTTTGGCATGCACTTTTAATTTAAAATTTGAATTTTACACAAGAGTATTGTGTAAATTTTTCATGAAAGCTCACTAAGCTCAACGACTAATTTATTCTGAATTTTTTTGTCATTAAATCAAATTTTTTATTAAAATTCTATCTTTAGTTAAACACTAATTATTAAAGAATATTTAAAAACTTATTTGGTGTATTGCGAAATTTTAATAAAATCAATAAATGTTGTTGAGTTTTTCTTTATAGAAATCGTTTTTTATCTTATATAGATACCCAAACATACGACTATAATGTCACAAAAAAGTTTTTTTTTTTAATTTATCTTTCCTCAACGAATTTTAAAGCACTTTTAAAAATAATATAACAAAAGCAATTTAGGAAATATTGGAATTTATATGGGAATAATTATGGTCCTTTTTACATTTTATTAATTCACAAATTTATAGAAAAGCTTAAATTGATAATTATAATATGCTATACTATTAGTGTTTTTGCCATAGTTCAATAAGTAAAATATAAAATTATTAGTTTTAATATACCGTGCACTGCATTGGGGAGTATAATATAGCTTAATATAAATAAATAAGAATGATTCATATGTTCAGAATAGCGTAATTATTCATTTGGTAACATTTTAATAATGATTTGATGTTCCTTGCCTCAGCTTAAGGCTTGTAAAAAAGTTGCTTTCAGTTCGAAATACTTTATCACTGTAACTATAAATTGATAGATTGTACATCAAAATTGATTTGAAGATTTAATAAAATACTTATAGCAGCACACCAAGAAAAATATTTAAATATTTACGATTCTAGTTTCTAATAGCGAGAATCTAAATGCATTTCAAAATGAATCAATTCGTTTAAATTTAAATGATACTAATCAATCTGTTGCCAAAAAAACCCAGTATAGTTCTATTTAGATTTCGAATGTCCAAGGACAAAATATTTTATAATCATGTTATCAAAACAGCAATTTTTATCTTGTTTGATTGAAATGCATTGTACTCATTACCTTCATGGATAGAAATCAATTGCCACCATAAGAAATATAAACTTTGTAAGAAAATAGTCGAATTCTTAGAATGACTAATGAGCAAGTAATTTTCTTTAACACTCTGATAACGTTCTTATAGAAACTGATAAACTTCTTAAAGGATAATTTAAATTTACACAAGTAAACATTTACACACATATTTTGAATTTTCCAGAGTTATCCAGTACTCCCTCGATAATCCGGCATTCCGATCTGCCTATAATCCGGCATTTTTACGCAAGCAGTCGAGTTAATGCTCGTCCCTAAAGACTACAATGGAATAATGTAGTGCTATCGATCGAAACTGTACATTTTTTTTTTTCTTTTTTGTTTTAAGTTAATTCATTGGTTTGACACTTTATTTGGTTGTACTGTATTAAATTTTACACAACAATGCATAGCCTTTCTTGTTTAAATGAGTTAATTATTATTAGTGATTAACCAGTTATCCCACTTTTTCGATTTATCCGGCGGTGGTCCGATATCTACCGGATTTGCAAGAGAGTAACTAATTGAATTTCCGTAGAACGAAGAATCTATCTTTAGTTTTTCCTCTCATTTGCTCGTATGTAGCGTTGCATGCTATTTCCTCTGCATAAGCGTTTAATATTACAGCAAAACTTCAGCAATTTAATGGGCACAAAATGACATTTTAATACAAAATTATTCAAAATAATGAGTACGGTATTTCAAAATATATTATAACGAATTCATTTTTTAACTCATACGCTTTCCAGAACTGGCCTAAAAGAAGGAAAAATCAAAAATTTTCGAATTTCCATTAGCTTGTAACACCGTGGAAGTTTAGACGTGAACTCTACCGCATTTCCCCCTTTCAATTAACACTTTGGTAACTTTGAATGAATTTGGTTGCATTGAAAATTCTCCCAATAAGTGAAACGTGACTTTTGTAGATTTGATTAGAATTTTCAAATTTTTGTGAATATGTTTGAGGAATTCCATTTCTAAGCTGTGAAGAATTTAATACTGGAATTATTTGATTGGTGGTGGATATAAGGAACTGAAGTTATCAGTGTGAGACATCTGTATCATATCAGCGAGGAGTATGAAACCTTATAAGTGAGCATAGAAATAATATATGAAGGATTCGAACTCTCACCCAATGCTCTACTTAGGACTCGAACTCTGTTGGTTCTGATTCAGATAAGTAATAAATAAGAAAATTAAACGTTTGATTCCGCCACGTATAATTTATATCCTCTGATAGAGTAGGTTAGAGATTCTATTTTCAATAGTCAAAGGTCTTATTGATTGATTATTAATGTCAACTTAGAAGCAAAACGAGGATTATTGGAGACGGATCTCGTAATTTTGAACCACTATCACGTAATGAGGACGATACCTGAGCTAGCGCCTCCTTCTCTAAACTTCCACACCACGCCAACGGAAGAGCTTAAGACCTCGACAGATTTAGCGTGCGTCAACTACGGCTTCACGGAGAGTCATTATTCGTATCAGAGCTCGATCCTGCGATTCGACAAATAGAACGCCGGTAGTAAGTTCGCGACCATGTTCATATATCTGAATAAAACAATTTCTCTATCTTCACCATGGGACTTTCTATTCAGAGTAATATTCATTTATTTCATAACTGTTATGAATAAGATTCAGAATGGAAAGTGAAGAAAGTAATACCGGGCTTTACAAAGTTGTGGTGGCGCTACGATCTCAGTTACAAATGACATCTCAGCAAGAAAAGGCGTTTTGTGTCCTGCAGTATGCGAAAATGGAATCTGTAGTCTTAGTCCAACCTGCGTTTCGTAGACGTTTTGAAAAAAAAAAAAAAAAAAGACAGTAGGCTGACTAGCAAAAACATTCGTAAGTTGTATTTGAAGAAAAAGACTGTATTTGCAAAGATAAAATGACAAGGACGCTAAGTGTTAGTAACGAGAAGACATAATTCCATACCATGGATTGTATCATGTGGCCATGGAAGCCTAGTAGTCGCGGTCGGCGGTTTTCGTTGAATTGTGGGTTCGAACCAAAATGCCACAAAAAAAATCCGCAGTGTTTCCGGGGCTGATGCACTTTGAAATTGTCGAGGCTCCAAGTCTACCCGAAGGCGTAGTGTGGAAGTTAGGAGAGGGGGTTGCCAGCTCAGATGTCGTCTTCTTCAATTGACCGAGGTTCAAAATTGCGAGATTCATTCGCCAATAACTCATTTATGTCCCTGTAGCTCTGTTGGAGATGCTAACCACTACGTTTTCTCTTGCCCTTTTACCAGGAATTTTCATTTAAAATGTCCTGTTGTTGAAGCGAAACCTATTTGGTTAAAATCCGTGTGTGAAAATCCTTACTTGCATTTCAAGCTTAAATCCTGTATTCTTACGGCGCGTAAAATTATCCAACAAATTTCTTAATTGCTTCAGATTTTTATTATATTTCTTGATTTTTTAATTTTCCGTTATTTAGTTATAACTGTATGCCTTGTATAAATGCTCATATTTTTGTCTAACACTTCATTTTTGTTCATCAGTTTGCGGACGCTTTTGTATTGTGCCATTTAGTTTGGTATGCATCTGATTTCAGCAAGAAAATTCCTACTGTTAGTTTTTTTTTTTTTTTTTTTAAATCCTGTCATGTACATTTTTGGGTCTGTAAATACATTGTAAACTTTATTTACTTTTGATTTCGTAACTATGCAATATCATGTTCTTTTGTCAATAAATGCTGAGTGCAGAAGAGTTGGTCTCCTGGGGCCCGGTTTGTAGTTCTAAACCCTTTGGATGAGCGCGGTCCCCTTGTGTATTTTGCCAATGGCCCCGTTGTTGCTTCTGAGTGTGATGTTAATAAAACCAATCTAATCTAACGATCGTATCACTCCAAATTTTTTAGGGAGCTTCGCTGGTGTGTGGAAGGAACCGTAAGCATATTTCCTCCAAAAATATTTAAATTTAGCAAAGTTGTAATGATAAGGGGTCGGAAGGTAAGGAAGGAAAGGTCGACATCGCTAAAACAATTAGTTTATTTATCAGTCAATCTACAAAACAATTCAGCTAGAAGCCAAGCCTATCCTATCCTATCCTATCCTATCCTATCCTATCCTATCCTATCCTATCCTATCCTATCCTATCCTATCCTATCCTATCCTATCCTATCTCTCTTCTCTCTCTTGAAAGCTTACACTATATATACATATATCAGTCTTAATTTGCATGTTTCCGTTCTCTTCTTCGGAGGAAGTTCTCTAATACAAATAATTTGTTGAGGAGTGAAAACTCCCCAAGAGGACTGCTAGTGACAAGGTCGCGGATAGACCCGTCACAAAGTTAGATAGGTTTTATCTGTCTATGTGAATAAAAGGTAGAATTTGAGTATGTGTGCTTTTGGACGACCAAACACAATAAAGGAAAGGCGCAGAGACACGAAATGTGGTGCTCTGAAACTATGGGTGATATGCACCACAATCTGAGTTTTTTGAATTTCGCATTAGAAATATAAAAATTTTATGTTAAAATGATCATAAAGCAGATTTTAATCGTTATGAGGCGTATAAAACGCGCATAATTTTTGCGCAATTTATACACCACATAACGATACGGTCATTGTTTCTAATTTCCTATTTTCTTTTTTAGTTTAGTTTAGTTTTTATTAACGTCGCCCTAGAAGCAACACGAGGGCTATTGGTGACGAATCTCGTAATTTGAAACTACGGTCAAGTGACGAGGACGACACCTGAGCCGGGGCCCTCCTCTCCTAACATCCACACCACGCCAATGAGAGGACTTTGGGCCCCGACAGATTTAACGTGCTTCAGCCCCGGCTACACGGCGGGCCATTGGCGACCAAGGTTCCTATTTTCACGTAGCTTTTTGAAGATAGTTATATTTACAAATTGTTCATTCTTTGCAGCAGGAAAACATATTCTAGAGATCGTTCTTTTTATTTAATCATTTGTTCTTTGTTGTAGAACTGAAATTCTTTCTTGAATGAATCGCTTAATAAAGATATCCGACTAGCAATTTAAGCTCTTGCTACGTATTATACAATGTTTTCAACAAAGAACACTAACGTTTTACAACAACATCTGTGATATTGATTATCCTTCTATAAAAGCATCCCTATTTATTCCTAAAATTCCGAAATAAAATACCCTCGAAATATTCTTTTAAATATAATACTGCATAGTTTTTATCTACTTCTTTTGTTCACCTATTACTAGCCAAACAATGGATTAAACAACCGAGTTCCAAATTCCTTGCTTGGATTCAAAAATAAATACTGCGATTTCATAAGCATACTGAAAATCCCGCTGAAAATTCTCCATAATTATAAGTACTGTAGTAAGCCCTATCCAGGTCTGAATAGAAAGCTGATATATTTTTGGAGGACAATTAAAATAATCTTAAATTAATGCTCCTGTTCTGAAATGAATAGTCAAGCAAAAAAAAAAAAAAAAACCTGGAAATTACATAAGTGAATGCTTATATGCTTAATTCTTACATAAGTTCTGACGCGTTTTCTCCTTCTGCTAACACCTTGGGGATCTTTAGTTAACTTTTTGGAAGAAAAATCCCTACCAGTGAATGAAATTAGGAAGTGTAGTGAATAGGATAGAGGAAATGAATATGTAAGAAGCGAAGGATTAAATATTGAAGTTGATAGTTGGTAGTAGTGTGTTACAATACGAATAATTGTGAGCTGAAGTTGAGCAGTTCATAATAGGGGATGAGGGTGACTCGCAATGAATAAACAGCCTTTGGAGTGAAACCAGATAGGAGCGACGAAGGGTTAGTAACTCGAACCCTCAACTTTATTACATCTAAGGCCTCAAACTCGAGTGGACTGACAAGAGCAAAAATACTTTATTGTTTCAACGTTTTATCAAGCTCATTCAGAAATCGCAACCACATATGTACATTAGGGATAATATATATATATATATATATATATATATATATATATATATATATATATATATATATATATATTTGTTAACCTGTTTTTAAAAAGAATTTGATTATTTTCTAAAACTGACTTTTTTTAATTCATTTGACAGAGTTATTTTGTGACTATATCAATAAGATTGATAGTGGCAATAGAAGGAATTAATAAAGAAGTGTTACAAAGTGAATGCTTTTACTCAGACTGGATAATTGAAAGTTTCATGAGTGAATGTGGCTGCTGGGAACAAAGGCAAACGTAGGAATACGTGTAATATTGAATGTATGAAAAAATAATTATCCTTCTTTGACAGTTATGAGTCACTAGGTACTGCATTGAAACAGTCTTCCATGGTGGAGAATGATTACACTTTTTCTGGAAAAAAGCAGAGTGCATTTCACTTTTGGAATTTTGCCTGATAATTTACTAATGGCACATTAGAAACAACACGGGAGCTAATGACGATGGATCTCGCATTTTTAGGTTGTTGTTAAAGGACGAGTACGAAGTAAGAACTCTACTCTTCTGCTCTACGCACAATGTCAACGGGAGAACTTAGAGCCCGAATACGTTTAATAAACATCAACTAGGTCTTGGTAGGATGATTTTAGGAAGGCCAGACACGAACCCGCTATACTTCGGTTATGAACCAACAGCCAGTTTATAGAATTCAGTTCCAGATGAAGCTAAACTGAATTTTGCTCAAATAAGCACTTTTGGTTCAGACAATTAAATTTGTATTTTTATTTTTCTGCTGAAAGAAGAAAAAGTCTGACTTTTCTTGAATCGAGCGTCTAATGTTTGTAAGTTTTCTGTTGATAGCCTTATCCTGATATTTACTATTTAGACATGAATTTCAATAGAGATATTACCATAAATGCACCGAGATTGAGTACAAATTCTCAGTACACTGGCAATCAAGAGTGTCAACAATGATAAACAAGTTTTCTAAACTAGTGATAAGCAATATCTTTGGCAAATAAATACATAAAACATGGCTCGGTAGTATAAACATATATACTAGCTCAAGTAAACACGTTGCAGGAGTTGGAAGATAAGATGCCCGCCTTTACAGAAATCATTAAATCGGTACGACCACACTAACAAAAATGTGAGGTTCGTTGTCCTCATTCCGTGTTTGGTTGTGAATAACTGCAAGAGATGTTTCTTCATATTTTCTGCTTGTTAGATCTTGTTTTTCTAACAAAACATCGATGGGCAAGCCACAAATTGAACCAAGTGCGATTTTTTTTGTTTTTGCTGATATCAGCTGTTAGTCCTGGAAGAAAAGAAAAGGTTGATGTTGCCGTGTCCATGGATAATATAGAGTATACTTTAGTTTGTCTCAAAGACCTTAGTGATAACAACTATCAAAATAAGGTTGTAGGGAAATTCGTGAGAGGGCAATTAGATGTGCGGAGCAATGTCAAGTTTAAAAATGTTTGATAAGATGGTTGACAGTTATAAACATTCCATAGGCTCTTGTGTTCCCTAGATGAATTTTTATGACTTTGCAGTGATTTGTTCTGAGTGTTGCTGTAAGGATGTTATTGATCTGGAGCAGTTAAGACCTGTAACCAGAGGTTTCTTCAAAGTTTATTTGAACAAATTTAGCAAAGCATTTGAATCAGCCTCAATTTAGCCACAGCATTTGCATGTTAATATTTCGTACTTCTTTGGCTAGTAAGTCTGCATATACTTTGCCGTCTAAATTGATATGTGCAGGAATCCATTGAAGGTCACAGGATTTTCCTTTATTATAAAATTGTTGAAGATGAGGGAAACGGGTAACATTTTCAAATAAAAAATTCATTTTTTTTTCATTAAATAACATTATATATATATATCACGCAATGATTTCACTTAAACATAATTTCCTAATTTTTCCCATCTTTAACTAACGCAGTAAAAAGTTCATTTTTATTTCCTGATATAATTCCAATTTAGCTATAAATTTATGTAATCCCGCGCATTTAAAATCTGCTCTGTCAGCTGTTCCCACGAATCCAAACCCGTAGGGATAATCCCTACCAGACTTTCTGTATGCAGCTAAAATACCTAAAGATCCCTCCATCCAATACCACGTGATCCGAAGAAACCCTTGCACATAAATTCCAAGAACGGAAAATTCCCTTCTCTTCCGCTGCAGTCACGACGGCGAAGCGACTCCTCTGGCGTTCTCTATTTTTGAGGTGTTATTGTTTCTCTGGAATTGCTTTTCTCTCGCATTGAAATAATAAAGGTATAATCTTAAGATTTTTCAAGTACTTTCATTGTGAACAACGTTTGGAAGCCTTTTTGAAATGGACAAAAGTTATTCTTCAGACAAAATATCAAGAAATAAGAAATATTTGAAATTATTTTACAAAAATGGAGAATAAGGTATTAAATGCAGTAATAGGCTTTAGACTGAAAATTGGCTTATTCTAGAATACAGAAGTATGTGCGTGATATATACAGAAATACATGCAGACCACTATTATAATGCTGATATCTCTAGAACTATAAATATATTAGTAAGATAAGCAAGAAATATTGAATAACTCATTTAAATATTTTCAATTTAATTGACTTAATTTATTTAAATACCTTTAACAAATAAGAAAAACAAATTGTGTCAAATATTATAGTTTTACCAGAGGAAAATGAAAAAGTATTTTCACTCAATTTTTTTTTTTTTAATTTCATTTCAATTTCTTAAGTTATTTAAAAGAATATCTTTTTAATATTTGCGAAAAAAAAATCTTTGTTAAAGTTCTCAGTTTTTTTCTGAATTTCTTATTCTCTCGACATATTTTATTTACACGAGTTTCAAAAATTACATTTTATGAATTGAAAGTTTTGTCATTTACTATCAACAATTTTATAAAAATTCATAATTTTCCAATAACATTTTGCGAAGGAAAACTATTTGATTATTCAAAAACAAGCAATTTTTTTAAAAAATAATCAAATTAATCAAAAATGAAGCTAAATTCATGATAAAATAACAAATTGGAAAGAATTTTTTTTTAAAGTTAATACATCGAAAAATAATCATATGCTGTTTCTATCCTTGAACCATATATATGGAGATTTGTTTTCATTTTTTATTGCAACACTATATTAAATTTAACTATTAGGTGAAAATAATTTCTTTCAAAATGCACATTTGGCAAAATTCCAATCAATCTGAGATTGCCCAACTTTATTTTACAACGAACATCTAATTCTATGTTGGGGAATGGAAAAAAAAAAGATTAAAGATTAATTCACAAAACCTCAACACGGTCTGAAAAAGTTTATGGTCCTTAAAAGTGATAAGGCATTAGGTCTCTAAGAAATTCTTTACACGACACTGCGGGAGATATAACTACAGTAGACTTTTGTCCAAATTTCTTCTTGGAACGAAAAGCTAATTTTGTTTCGGGAATTATGAAAATATAGATAAACGAGAAGAGGTAAACAAACAAAATCTTAACATAATCTGAAAAAGTTTATTTCTTTGAAAAAGTGATATGATATTCTGTTTGCAAGAGAGCTTTTACAACATTTCGGATAATATTTGAGTTGGGACTCGACTTTTATCTTTGGGTAAAATAATCAATTATTCTTGGCTATAAAATCGAGTATTTCTAACAATTAACTGACAACAACTCTACTTGTATTGAATCGCTGGAAAGTTTGTGCCGATTTTTAATAGGTGGCGCAAGGACACACTTTAAGATATCATAATGAATGAAAACAAATCACATGCATACATATTCTAAAAGACGGTAATTCAGGCATTTTAGAGAAAAAAAATTGGTTACGTTACGTTAATTCTCAGTTTTATGCTCCTTGAATATGAAAGAAAACAGGGTGCTTTTTGGTATTTAATGCTTTTTTTATTACCTGGAAAGCAGATTCCACACAAAACTGTAAATAAGATATGTGGTGATTATGGCGAAGGTGTTTTAGCTGAAAAAACTGTGATGAATCGTTTGCTAGATTTTTAAAGCTAGAGATTCCAAACTTTAAGATCAAGAACCACGGTAGGCCTTTCACCACAGATAAAGATCAGATTAAAATACTTATAGTGAATAACCCACACCGTTCGACACATAAATTAGCAGAAAAAAAATCTACGATCCACTAACATGTTGTGAAACTTGGCTGCACAAACCATTTTGATGTAAGGGTTCCCCATGATTTTACGGAGAATATTATGATGGACCGCATTTCCATTTGCGACTCACTCTATAAACGCACCGAAGAGACACTGTTTTTGTAGCAAATAGTAATTAGGGATCAAAACTGGATAAAGGTCTTCGGGAAAGTAGAATGAACCACTTTCAACCACCCCCCAAATGTCGGTCTTCATCCGAAGAATGGCTCTGTGTCTGCTGGGATTGGAAAAGAATTCTGTATTATGAGCTTTGAAAAACAATATGAAGTTGCAAAAGAAATTTTTTTCCAGCGATCTACACTCTTCGTCACTGACGGTATTTATTGCTTAATTTATATCTTGTTAAATATTTTATATAAGAGATTTTTTTTTTCTCCCATATAAAACTAAAATTAATTATTTGAGAATCAAATAACAAAAATTTCTGCTTCGACGAGATTCGATCCGAAGGCATGACGATTCTACGCCGACGCTCTACTAACTTTGCCATTGTAAGACAAATGACATAGTAGAAGCATTCATTGGCTTGTTTCTTAATTCATCCGGTAAATTAAATGGTTGGAATGCAGTTTAGTCCAACCACCCTTGGCGACAGGAATTATTTGGTGGTATTTTGCCAAATTTGGCTACCCTGGTTTCGCTTCATGGACTTAATGTTCAGACTAAAAAAAAATCGCCAAGTTTGGCAATTTTTGAAACCGCGCCATGTGGTTGGTGAGCTAATAGTAGGAATTTAAAAAGAATGATCATTTCACACACAGATTCAGCATTATTTTTCTCATAAACTTAAGATATATACTTACTAAAGAAATAAAAATAAAATAAAAAAAAAACTATAGCAGCTCAGATGTGGACCTCGTCATCTGATCGTGAATCAAAATAACGAGGCATATTGGCGGTGATTAACGGACTTATGTTGGACAGAATTGATCATCGTTGGTGGACATTCTGTCAGGTAGAAATTGAGAGTCGGTAAACGTTCAATAAATAAACTCTCATTACTTGTTACGCTTTTGGATGTATTTCTTAACATCAAAAGGACCTGATACAGTATGTACCCAGGTTATTGAGATATTTCCCCCCCTTTTCTTGGCGATGAGATTTCTTAAGCAAATTTCGTGCATGCCGATTACCATGTTAGGCCTAATTGGCGCACGTAACTAGTTCGAGAGAGGAAAAAAAATTCTCCGAATTAGGCGTCCTGGCGTATATTGCATATTGATCCATCAAAATGAATATAATACTCAGGATTTCTAAGAAATTTAGTGGTTAGTACATTGAATATTATATTAATATTACAATCTCACGAATGCAAAATGCTGTTATATTGGAAACATATTGACAACATTTTTATATTCACAAGCACAAGGCTACTTCAAATAGTCATTTTCATAGAGGTGTTGAACATTTTATTTTGTAGGTCACCTAATAACCATTCTATATTAAATCAGATGGAATCTCAACTTAGTCTGATTTAGATGGGGGTAAGAAAGCTTAACTGGATTTCTTAAAGAGGATTATTTTTCGTGATTTCGAACGCCTTTCGCTTCCGTTAAGAAGAAGCAATAAAAGTCATTGCTTTTACTTATTCTTAAGTAAGGAATTGGCGATCTTGATTAATACTTAAGTTTTTTTCTTAGGTCTAATACGCATGAAAACTACGAAGTGATTGTTTTTTAAGAGTTCTTTTTTCTAGCGGTTAACATTCAGATGATTAAGAGAAGATTTCTAAGCCAAACATATCAAATTCGATGCCGTCAACGAATATTTCTATCTTCTGGCCAAATGCGATTTTAAAAAAATATTTAAAAATGTTTTTTAGACTGGAAAAAACTCTTAAACGAATCATTTAAATAGGGTTAAAAATATTTTTAAAAATCGGAGGTAAAAAGCAATTCCTCAGAAGCCTACATTATTTTTTTGCTCTTTCAGATGCATTTAATTGCATTCAAATAGATCTAACAATAACGATTTGAGAGCAAAAGTCCATATTCCATAGGATTTATATTACGTCCACGAAATCAAAATGGCCGATAGACCCTTAGAGTACCAGGAAATCCGAGGAATTCTGGAACATCAAATTTAAGACTTCTTGCTTTTGTGATATATATCTTTGCAAATTATTAGCAGAGCTTAGATTTTGTGTGTGCCTTATAATGATATTTCAATCTTTCTATCAAACTATAAAAGTAATTTTTTCATCGCAAAGATTTTTTTCTCCTTCTCATTTGAATATGGACATGTTTTGCGAGATATATTTGAATTTAGGTACCCTTTTTAAAAATAATATTTCATCAATATACAAAATATTTTACTCATCGTATAGAAAACTGTACGCGAAATATAATGAACCTACTTTTTGATGATATTATAGTATATTTTCTTTGAAAAATGATAGAACTTCGTAATTCCGGAATTTTTTTTTTTTTTTTCCTTTTTCATATACAAATTTATTTCTTAAAAATTAGGTATTATTTAGAGAAAAAATATTTTAGATTTACTATATGCATAAGTACCTTATATATAAGCATAAAAATATGGAACACACAATATTGTGTAATAGCTTTCTTTAAAATGGTACCTAAATATCTCTCAAAACATGTCATATTAAAATGAGGGGGGGGGATTCTTTAGGACAAAAAAAATTACTTTTATAGTTCGATAGTAAAACTGAAATAACATTATAAGGCACACAAGAAATCTAAGCTCTACTAATAGTTTCCAAAGATATACATCACAAAAAAAAAGGAGTCTTAGATTTAATGTTCCAGAATTCCACGGATGTACTGGAATCTTTAAGCTACGAATGGTACAAAAAGCCAACATATTACCTCAACCGCGGATATAATTTAAAATGCTTTTCTTTTTTTGGCATACACAATATTTCATACAAATTCTATTTTCCCAGTAGAAGCCCTAGCTATTTGCCAAGATTTAGAAGAACTGACAAAATCGAACAAAAAGCTGCTAATTTTGCCGATAGTTGTTATACTATATATCGCTTTAATTTGTCTTAGTAATGTAAATATATCATAAGCGAACTAAATGTAATTATTGTATTCACAATGTGTTATAATGTCACTCTTTTGAATCTAACACCATGTCCACTCATTTTTGGTGAAGCCATTTTCTCAAAACAGCATGTTAGAACTTGTTAATTCTTGAATAACTCGTTGGAGAAAGAATCCCAACATTATCTTTTCTACCAAATTTTTCATTAAATGAATATAATTTCTTAAAATCAAATTATTCAATCATGTCACCAAAAATAATACATAAATTGGCTAGTAAGATTTACATATAATACCATTATATATCAGAATCAGTTGATATTGCTTTGAATTGTGTGACGTTCAAAAACATTTTGGAATCAACAAGCGGATAAAATTTAAAATCGGATAAGGAATTTAATGTTTAAGTCGACTTTATTGCACCAAAAGATATTAAAATAACTGTCAAAACAGGATGAAAAAAATTTTAGTGAGAATTTTAATTCCAACAGATATTTTGCAGTTTGGGGAAATACCTCGAATATACATAATTATATCCAATAGGACAAATGAAAGAAGAGAAGAAATTCCAAGTATTCGTATCTTCAGCACAGTGATCATCACTCCAGGACTTTTGCACAAATTGAATTTATAGGATAATGCTATTTGTAGCTCTTATAACCGGGTAAATGATCTGAAACATATTCTGTTAATGGGGGGGGGGGGCAGCCCCCATTGGAATAATATCTGGAATATATTCAGAATCGAACCTCGATGCTTTTAGATACTTTTAGAGTATTTTTGGATAAAGCAGTGATCAATAAAAAAAAAATATTTAGAATTTTTCTGCAGAAGATGAAACACTTTTATAATTATTAATCTGGGGAAAAAACGCATTTTAAAAAGGGATAATAGATTTTGCTGCTCCATATCCCCTCCCCAATAAATTTTTCATGCTCTTTCATTCTGATAAAGAGTTATATTCGGTTTTAAAATTATCGAAGACTGTTCTATTTTGTATAAGACTATGTCACATTAAACTTAGCTAAGCTCTCAAGTTTTTACGTGGCGTGAGTTATAGCGAAGTTTACTGGCGCAAGAGCCAGATGTGGCCATACTGCGCCAAACAAGGTAAATCTATGATCTAGACGTTAAAACAATTAAAAAGATGGATCGACAAGAAGAGTCAAGCGAGAAAGTAAAGTTTACTGGCGGAAGAGCCAGATATGGCTATGATGCGCCAAAAGAGATTAAACTGTGGTCCAGACGTGAAAAAAAAATGGAAGAAAAGACAAATTGGTTGACAAGAAGGAGGGTCGAAAATAGAGAAGGATCGCTAAGGTATCCCGGGAGCGCGTCCTCTGTGTTTACCAAAGACAGTAAACCCCATGGGAATGGCGTGACATGGAAGCTTCGGGATTGAGAAATAAACTGAAGTGTCATCCTTGACCATACTGGAGAGTATCCCGAGGCACTGAATATTTCCGTAGACAAGTTGACCTTCACATAAGACAAGGTATATATTGTCATCAAAGTTTATAGTTTTAACATATATCTGACCAATAAAAAAGACGTGCCCAATGGCTTATGGATTTAATTTCGATCAACGATAATCATGTGGAGCAAAATTTATTCTTTGCTTCTTGCAGCACTACCTACGGCAGTACGTACCAAATCACATACTCACATAAGTCTATTGGCCTAGTAGTCATGGTCACGAACTCGCAGCCGGTGTTGTTTCGTCGAGTTGTCATCGGCAGATGATTGCTCGAGTTCTGATGGTATCAAAGACCTGCCGTGTAGCAATGCTGATGCACGCTAAATCAGTCGAGGCTCCAAGGCCTCCCAGTGAGGGGATGTGGAAGTTTTGAGAGGGCTCAGGGGCCATCCTCGTCACTTGATCGATGTTCAAAATGACGAGATCCATCCCCAATAGCGCTCGTGTTGCTTCTAAGTGCGACGTTAATAAACAATCAACCAATCTGACAAGTTCATTTTTCTTAATATTTGGCAGCACTGCCGAGTCACGAGTTCACGTGTACCTCTAATAAATACCTCTAACACATCCTTCGAAAAGTGTGGGATTTCTAAAGCTATGAAGGACACTAAAGGCGATTTGTTATGGAATATTGACGAAGAAGCGAAAATCGCTGAGTACGAATGGGCCCATAAGATGAGTTTCTGAACAACGAAAGTGAGGATGTATTTGAGGCGCTATTTGCTTTAGATAATGGGTGTGAGGATTTTGCAGGATTTTAAAGACACTGGTGAGTGGTTTGTTTTATTTTATAATGGTAAGTTTGAATCTAATTTTTTTTGTATCTGTCCTATAAAACGATCCCGATTTTGAGGAGGCTTTTTTTTATGATTCAACCATCACGTTATCTGCAGAAATATACGGTATATGTGTCATGATAACTGTAACTGTGTGTTTCATGTTAACTGTAAATGTATACTGCTGTTTGTAGAAAATGCAACACCATGAAAGAATCATCAGAATCAAATGAAATTTAATGCAGAAACGACTTGTACTGATACAAATAAATGATGAAATTTTCAAAACAAAAGAAACAATTTAAGCGTCCGAAATCAGTATTTGGTGCAGCCACCATGCGCTGCAATAAGTGTTGCTATACGACGTGGCATGGAGTCAAACAGATGTTGAATATCTGCTTGAGGAAGAGAATTCCATATCGCTTGTATGCGCAACCAAAGTTCGTCTTTGGAAACTGCAGGACGCGGATCACGAGCGAGACGCCGACCAACCATATCCCACACGTGCTCAATAGGCGACATATCCGGTGAATAAGCAGGCCAAGGAAGAAGTTGCATGCGTTGTGCTGAACAGAAGTCTCGAACAGTCCGCGCAACATGTGGGCGTGCATTATCCTGCTGAAAGATAGCTCCAGGGATGCCTTGAAGGAAAGGAACGACTTCGGGCTGTAGCACTTCACGGACGTACCTGTTGCTATTGAGATTACCCTCAATTCGTATCAAATTGGATCGTCCATGATACGAAATCGCACCCCAGACCATAACTCCGGGTGTTCGACCACTATGTCGTTCAATAATACACTCAGGAAGGCAGCGTTGACCGGCATAACGTCTAACACGAACACGGCCATCATGGGTCCACAAATTGAAGCGTGATTCATCTGAAAAGACAACTTGGTGCCAATCAGCTCGCCTGTCTCTGTGCTCAAGAGCCCACTGCCGACGCAGCCGTCGATGATTCGCCGTGAGGGGAATCCTGTATAAAGGCACCCTTGCACGCAATCCACGGCGCAGCAGACGACGGCGAATTGACGAAGCCGACAATTGTACACCTGTAGCAGTAGACCAACGTGCTGCCAGCTGCCTGGAGGAAGCTGTGCGATCATTCACCGCCATGCGGAGCAGGTGTCGATCATCGCGCTCTGACGTCACCTTCTGTCGTCCAGTGCCTGTTTTTCGAGTTGTTCGGTGCTCGTCGGTCCACTGCTTCCAAACTCGCATCACTGTGGAACTGTTCCGCTGCATACGAGCTGCTATTGCGCGATAGGAAAATCCTCCTTCTCGAAGGCCGATTATCCTCCCTCGTTCAAACTCCGTAAGTTGCTTGAATTTCTTATTCTTCCGTCGTGGAGGCATATTCAGGTCTCACTAAACGTTTGCCACTAACAAATAATCATAGACTTTTTTCAACGTCCCGCTACAGCACTTTATTTATACGCTTTCAGCATCAATTCAGAGGGCGCTGCGCGCGCCGCGCACGCGCGATGGCTCTGAAACTTTATTAATTTGCATAATATCCTATAATTGACATTTGCTGCGAATTTCATTTGATTCTGATGATTCCTTCATGGTGTTGCATTTTCTACAAACAGCAGTTTATATTATATATTAACTGTAACTGTCTAGATTGTGATTGTTATGTAACTGCTTGTGTTGTTACTGTGTCGAGATGACGTTGATTGACTTCTGTTTAACAATAAATCTATATTCTAAATGAACTATTTGGATATCATGATTCTACATGTTCTGAAGAACATTGTTAAGTCCAAAACACAAACAATATGTCTTCCAATTGTATTGACTTCAGCGAAATTTCCGTTTGTGACGTTGGGTTATTCGTGGTTTTCTCTTCACTGACCTTGATGACTTTGATTGATTGCACGAATCAAGCAATTTCTTCCCAACCAAATGAAACGTGATAAGCTAAATTAGAGGCAGGTAGAAATAAAGTGAAGTGCGGTAGATAGGAAAGTATATAAGCAAAGCGAGAGTAGCACAATAGAGGTTGAGTGTCACTAGCGTTGAGTATATGTCTTACAGATGGTAGACGAGATCAAGAGTGGAAAGCGATTGGGGTAAAGCCAAGAATCAAGTCAACTTCAACCAGGTAGGTTATGGCAAGCTAACTTTAATTTGGTATTAGTGAGGGAGGCAAATATATCTAGGGTGTTACTTTGGAGAGCCGGTGTTCATTTGTCGTTATAGTACAAATTTGTGGAATAAACATTGTGTGTGAGATCTGTCTAACGTATTCTTGCATGAGTTATTGACTCTTTAGTGTTAGTATATTTAGTTTAACTAAGGCACAAGAGGCGAATAGTGTTATGTCATCACACGTTAACCAAATCAGATAGAACAAGGAACAATAGAATTTGCAGCAATCAAATTTTGATTTGGCAGCACATGATTACCAAATCAAAGCTAACATATGAATCAATGTCAAATTTGTTTCGGCTCCGGTTAACAGATGGCAGCACCCATTGGTAACAATAATTTACATTAATAGTATCATCTGTCTTCAAATACAAGTAATTTTTGGACCTCTTTCGCATCGATTCCAAACCTCAAATTTGAAACTTTTCCAACACCAGATGGGAAAGAAAGGAGCGAATTATTAATATTTTCTGACAATAAATAAATAAAATAAAAATAAATAAATAAATAAATAAAAAATAAAAAAAAAACCAGTGGAAGTAACGAATACAACTTCTCCCCCCCAAAAAAAAATAATTAGCGTTTCGTAAATTTATTCTATTTAATCGATTTTTTAACAGTAGAAATGGATGTGTTTCATTTATAAGGGCTATTCTGAAATTTCAACCATTTGCTACAGATATTCAACTTTTTTCAATGAAGTAATTGAAAATAACTGAATCAATGCTTTTTCAACATTAAATTTTGGTACTCGATAAGATAATAGTATGCAATTTCCTCCATGATTCGTATCTGGGGCGACCCAAACCAGTTGGTTGGATTACATTTTCTGATAGAAAAAGTGGATAATTCGTCAGAGTGATTACAACTGAAAAGAGAAGCCTTCCCAGTGCAATGTATCAACAGATAGCAGCAGGAAAATGCGTAAACATTAGTTTATCACAACGTTAACTACGCTTCAATTTTGTGAGAAAAATGCCTAGAAAACTTTGATCTTTTTGCTCGAGATCAAAAGATCGTTATTATTTAACTAAAGCTGCTTTCAAAACATCTTAAGGATACCGGACATTTTGATTTTGTGACCATGATGTTAATCCTATGGAATTTTTGCTACCGCTCTCAAATCTATACTATTTCATATGTTTGAATACAAACAGTGCAAAAGAAAGAGAAAAAAAAATAATGTAGGTTTCTGCGGTATTATATTTACTCCCCGAATTTTGAAAATATTTTAGAATATTTTTTTAGAGATCGGAAAACCCACAATGAATCATTAAAATAGGGATAAAAATATTTTCGAGAATCGGGAAGAAAACGAAATTCTGCAGAAACCTTCATTATTATTATTATTATTTTGATCTTTCGGATGGGCTTTTTTAGCATTCAAATGGATAAAATAGTAATGATTTGAGAGGGGTAGTCGAATTTCTATAGAATTAATATTACATCCAAAAAAAAAAAAAAAAAACAACGCCGGCATAGACGGGAGCCTTAAAGTACAGGATCTGATGTTTTTCTACCACATTTTCTTACAATCTCTACGCGGTAGTTATACAGAAACAAATATTTACAAAATATACAAGGTCTTCCAAATTAGTTTAGTTTTTATTAACGTCGCACTAGAAGCAACACGAGGGCTATTGGCGACGGACCTCGTAATTTTGAACCACGGTCAAGTGACGAGGACGACACCTGAGCTGGCATCCCCCTCTCCTAACATCCACACCACGCCAACGGGAGGACATTGGGACCCGAACAGATGTAACGTGCATCAGCCCCGGCTACACAGCGAGTCTTTGGCAGCTAAGGATTGAACCCGCGACTGAAAGATCCACGCGAATCCACGAATCCAATCGCGAATCCACGACCTTGACCACAAGGCTACCGTGGCCCAAGGTCTTCCAAATATCCCATATTTTCACTAACCCGCCTTAGCGATCAGTACAAAATACATTCAAATTAGGAACACCCTCTTTACGCAGGTCAGGAACTAAAAGTATTCTGAAATCTTTCCATGATCCCATACACTCTCACTTAGATGAGACAAAGCGTCCTCTAGCGGTACCCAAATCAATTATTTCCAACACGAATTATTAGTGGAATAGAATTTTTTCAATGTACCTGTCGATTAGAGCATTGCCTTAAAATGTGTGTTGTTGGATATCAAAGGAATGTCTGAAAATAGATTCAAATTATTTAGAACTTTAAAACAACTGAGAGACCTCTTGTTTTATCTACAAGACTATACATCTTTTTTTTATTTATTTATTTGGCTTCCTTTATGGCATATTTTGTAATTTAATTGATTTCACACTGCAGTGAATTTTGCAATTTAATTATTTTTTAAAAAAATATTTTTTTTCTATTTTATGAAAAAACTTTGCATAACATTAAATTAGTCAAAAACAGCTCAGCACGTTCGACATTAGAACATTTTTTCAAGGTTATATTAATTTTTTTTTTGGTAACAAATAAATATGATATTACACATTTAAATACTGTAATAGTATTATTACATGTTAGAAAGGAAAACATTCTATAAAGACATTTTTCATCGTTTCACAATTCATTAAAGTACATTTTATTTTTAAAATGGGATTTAACTCGTTGTTAAAACAGAAATTAATATAAATTAGGGACTCAAAAAATTTCTCAGGTAATTGATGTACCTATTCTTTCGTATTGTATCATTAAAGTTCTTAGTTGATTACTTTCAGTAAGAAAGAATGGGTCGAGAATTTTGATGAATAATTTAACATTGGTCATATATATTTTGATTAAATAACAAAGTTAATTAAAAAAAATATTCTGCTTCTGTAGAACGCCGTATATTTCAAATAGTATTAATAAACATTCGCGTTATTATACGACATGTATTCGATCATTACATTGTGGTCTTCAATTTTTGAGACATTTCATAGACGATTCCCACTTTTCTTTTACAAATAGTAATAAATAATAATAGTATTCCATTAAAGTACAGAAGAAATGCGTAATATAATTTATCTTAAAAAGAAAAAAAAATTCAAACAAAAATTGATGGTATATTGAAATATTCTGTGAAATCAGAATGTGATATTATTGAATGATTATTAATGTCGCCTTTAGGAGCAACACGAGGACTCTATTGGTGACGAATCTCAGAACTATGGGCTATTGTTATATTAAGAAGATGACACCTGAGGAGGAACCCCTCTCTCCAAACTTCCACACCGTAACAATATTAAGATTTTGAGCTTTGACATATTTAACATGCATCATAGAATCTTATATTAATAAGTAATTTCTATTTTTTGATTATATATATATATATCAAATGATATATATATATATTACACTATATGATAGAGAACATTCGTTTCATTCGAAAATATATATCTGTCTTTTATAAAACCTTTTCGTGACATTTGATTCATAAAAACGTGTTGCATATATTTAAGTCTTTATTGGTGAAGACTAGAAGCACTTAAATCCGATTCTTACACATATGGCTTTGTTTCCATTAGTTTTATTAGAAATAGATACACAATTGAAAAAAATGGGTAAAAATAAAATTTGTATCTAACAGTGTCGTAAATTTTAAAGAAAAAAAAGTCGATATTGTCTAGGATGTTTAGTAACAAAATTTTTTACAAAATTAAACCACTTTGAATCATACCTAATTTTTGCTCTTTAACTTATTAAACACGATCAAGTCTTTGGGAACAACTTACATAAAATGTATTTTTAATGCTAAAGGAATAAACGTGTACGTACTGAAAAAGAAATTCTTAATTTGGCGGAAAACGTGGGAAAACGTGTTCAATTTCTGACATCTTCCTTGTTCTAAGCGAAAGAAAAGCAGAGTTGTTTTAAGGACACGTTTAATTTAGATTACGTTGGATGATTTTTCTCATCAGACAACCTGAACTACGCATTGTTTTTAAGAAATACATAATTGAGATAAAGGTCACAAAATGTATTGTTTTATTCGATCAACGAAGCAAAATAATGCGATTTCCCCCTCGATATAATATAGACTCGTTTAAGAATTTTCAGTTGCCTTTATTTAGTGCTCTAGTATCTCAGCGATTGTGAGACGATTGTAGAGTGACGGTTTCTTATATCTTGTTCACAAATTCACGTACAATTTTCCAATGTATTTCTGAACATCTTCTTATGCATACACATGAGTTTAACTAACTCCCGACATTTGTCCATAAAAAAATACTCGTATTCAGATAGAACAATCTTATACTGATCTCTTTCCGAGCAGCGGGACCGTTACTTCTGCGTGATGTCATTTTCGAACAGAAACCTGTCAAGCCATGCCGGATGAGTAGGGAACTTGACGAGGCACAGGTGTGTTGTGTTTGGCCAGGAAACTGAAATTCTTTATCTTCATGCCGTCTATTGCTTTTCGGCGCTAGACTAAACAACGGGAGTTGTTATTCTACCCCGTGCCGGGGGAGAGAGTGTTTGGTGACTTTGATGCGGCAGCGTTGTTTCGAATTCTGGACCAGTGGATCCGAAGGAGAGTTGTTCGGCTGTTTTCTGTCATGCCTTAACCAACTAGGCTAAAGAGAACGATCTATTTGGGCTACTTAGAATAACATTTTAACTTCTGATGCGGGTGTAGAAGAGAGTCGCAGCAGCTCTCTCCCCAACGCCCACTGAATATTGCAGATTATTTTCACATAGGAATTGTCAAGCTATACTCACAGTTTAATTCTTAAAGGATTGATTGACTGTTTATTAACATCGCGTTTGTAAGCAACACGAATGCTATTGGCGATGGATCTCGCAATTTTGAGCTTCTGCCGAGCCCCTGTGTGAGTGAGTGAGTGATACTGAAGTTTATTGGCGCAAGAGCCAGATGTGGCCATACTGCGCCAAACAAGGTAAATCTATGATCTAGACGTTAAAACAATGAAAATGGATTGGTCGACAAGAAGAGTCAAGCGAGAAAGTAAAGTTTACTGGCGGAAGAGCCAGATATGGCTATGATGTGCCAAAAGAGATTAAACTGTGGTCCAGACGTGAAAAAAAAATGGAAGAAAAGACAAATTGGTTGACAAGAAGGAGAGTCAAAAATAGAGAAGGATCGCTAGGGTATCCCGGGGGCGCTACCGACTCCCTGATCTTGTACTTCTCTCTCCAAACTTCCACACCATTCTACGGGAGGACGTGGAGTCTCGACAGATTTAACGTGCATCAGTTCCATTACACGGCGGGTCTTCAGTGGCATCAGGACTCGAACGCACGACTCGGTGGAAACAATCCCAGTCGCGAACTCGCAGCCAGAACCACTCGGCAACTGCGGCCACTCAAAATTGAATTCAGTTGAGTTGTTCTTTTGTGATTTTGTCAAAAATGAAAATCGGACGGCGCTCACTTATTTTTTCTCATTCATAGATGGAGTACCGGTGACTGACAGTTTCTGCAGGAAGGTAAAAAATTTACACATGTGCATTAGGATAGCCTATTACATATGTACAGGAAACCTTAATTCCATAACTTGATTTTTTAATTCACGAAAACCTTAGAGGGATGCTATCGAACAGATTTCGTTTATATACGCGAGGAATCTCTTATTCGTGCAATTTGCCATCCATCACCAAGGTGTTCGTAGTCTTCTCGTAGATTCTTCTTACAATCTTGAATATCTTTGTGTTTTAACCCTTTCAGGGGCACCATTTGCACAGTTATAACGCATTTTCCCGCGTTTTCAGAGTTCAAACTGTGCCCGTTTGTGTTTGCACTGTGCAAACACTCCCCTCTCCGAACCGGGGACTGCTAATTTTTTTAATTGTATTTTTTTTAATCTGCATGATCAATATATTTCCCTTACCTTTTAAAAATACACTATGATAACTTTGCTCCCTTCAAAGGGTTAAATCACCCAGATTTTTACTATCTAATTCGGCCAGATTCAGCCGCACTTTTGTTAACAAATCAAAGGTTTCCCATCTTGCACCTGAAATACATCACTGCCAAATCCTTCCCACTCTTTTAATTACTAAGACAGGTTTCAAAAAATCTTTATCTAAATTTGCTTTCTTTCTTCTTGTGCTATGTATATACACATAATTATTTTAAAGCATTAAGCAATTTTTTTTTTTTATGTTTGCATGAAATATAATTTTTTGTCCGCATGACAACTTCTTCACGTATTCTCTCAAGCAATTTCTATGTCAAGGTCTTCAAATTCAGTCTGTAGAATTCAAATCGGACGCGTGCAGCATTCGAAAGAAATTCGCTCGCCAATCTGCTAATTTCATCGCAGATTAGGAATAAATAAAACATAGTTGCCAGGATACTAACTCTTTTATTTTTTCCTCTAATCAAGTTGGTGATAAATGTCTTTCCTCTACCCTTTGGAAACTCCATTTCCCAATATGAACCGGAAGGAAGTGAATAATAACCGAGGAGAAATGTCTCGTCAACTGATAGTTTCACTTCTAGGCCGATTCCCCCCCCCTTCTTTTTTTGTTGACGTTGAACGCCGGTCTGCATTTCAATTTAGTAGCGAATAATTAGAATGTTTTTCACTTCATTTTCAAATCCAAGCAACACCTGACGAAAAGGATCGTATGGTTTTGGAAATCAGAAAATCAAATATTTAAACTAGTTGCATGAAACCAAGAATTCTGTTCAGAAGAATTTTTTTTTAAAATGACTTTCACTTCCAGCCGTGAGTTCTGCGGCTGCTAACAAATGCGTTTGGAAAGTAGATACGGAAAAAAAATGGCGCAAATCATATTCGTTAAGAGAGTTTATCATCGATTGAGAATTTTATTCAATAACGGTTAACAAGCCGGATATTGTTCGGGAATTGAATGCGTTTTAAGAATTTTTTTATTACAATTAAAATATAATTCTTGGAAATCAAAATTCTAAATAATTTGTTTATTTCATTTTAACATGTGATTCCGTTTTTTTCCCCTTCCTGTTAAGTTCATAAAAAAGCAGAATTACTCAAAATGAATAATAATTAGCGTAAAGTATAGAGTCCTAAGCTTTACAGAAACAATTACTGTCAAGAAAAGAAGAAACCTTCATTAAATTTCTAATGCATTTTTATTTTCGCAAGCAAACCATTCCAAAGTTCAAAAACGTTGTCAATGTTAACAACAAAAAGAATAAAAACAAACGATACTGCCATAAAAATCAATTATTAAATTAAATATTAGATACTTCTCCATTTCGCCAGCTCCAATCTCGCCAAGCAGACTTTATTGGCGACAACACACAGTAAACACATATTCCGTTTGGTGTCGGTTGTATCATTTTTGGCGACTTTATTGCTTCTGCCGGCGACATAGAAAAGTACCAAATATTAATATATGCTAACAAATTATTAAAGAGGGCACAATAATGTTCTGTTCACATATTTAAATGAGGAAAGACTATAAAATATAAAATTTAAATTGTCTTAGTAATGTAAATATATCATAAGCAAACTAAATTTAATTATTGTAATCACAATGTGTTATAATGTCACTTTGAATCTAACACCACGACCACGCATTTTTGGTGAAGCCATTTTCGCAAAACAAAATATTAGGACTTCTCAATTTTTGAATAACTCGCTGGAGAAAGAATCACAACATTATATTTTTTACCAAATTTTTCATTAAATAAGTATAATTTTTTAAAATCAATTTATAAAAATTAATTTCGTAGTGTAATCTGAAAATCGCTCGTTATAAAAAAAAAATGGCAGTTGAAGTACAGCAATTCGCTAAAGATTATTTAGAATGAAATTTGTAAGAACTTGCGGCGTCTTTTAGAGTCAAACAAAGGTATTATAATCAAATACTGATCAGTATTTTTAGAATGGCCATTGATCTTAATTGTTCATACAATCGCGTTATTGTTTTTAACGATTCCAGAACAGCAAAATTAACTGAAATATAGTAAGAAATTACTTTTCTAGAAACAATAAATTTTTTTGCTGATTTACGTAAATGGTGTATTTAAAACGAAATTTTGAACAAGATAAGCAACAATTATTGAGGAAATTGCAAGAATCGAATGTCCTTAAAACTAACAATTTTATCCTCTTGAATTTGCATAATGAGGCCATTGTGTTTTAACATATTGAAATATGCTGCGTTTTATATTTAACAACGCATTATTTTTATTTATTTCTCGTTACATGTACCTGATTTATTTTTTTAAGATTTTTGAAAAAATTTGCAGACATTCTATCTAAGTTCTCGTCTCTCAACCATTTTGGATTCGTGAACATTATGTGTTAATCCTATGGAATTTCAAATTACAACCTCAAATAAATTGCCTCTCTTTTTCTCAATTAGATATGAATAAAATTTATTCCAAAAAATACAAGAAGGTTACTTTTTTTTTCAAATCCGATATTCTGGGTATAAATCTAGTTTAGGTACTGCTTGGCGAGATATTCAAAATCGCGCCAAATTGGGGGTTATAAGAAATTGCCTGAATAACGGTAACCTCAAGAAAGATTCCTAATTTAGCAATTTATTGTTGAAAAATTCGCTTCGCCTAGCAGTACCCTAAAATAGGATCAAACCACATTCAGTCTGTTTTTAGTGTTACGCCAGCGGTTTTTTCTAAATATATTTTTAAGTATTTCTAAAGGTTCGAAATAGGAGAAAAAAGTGTAATAAAAAAGAAAATGCATTTTATCGTATTCATATAGACACTATGGTTTAGATTTAAATAAGTACCGTAGAAATTCTTTGAGATTAGCATTACATTTACGATTTCAAAAAGGGTAGTATACAGCCTTAAGATAGTAATGTAGTATATCCTTTAAAAGAAAGTAATTTCGACTAAAATAGTTTATGGGCCACATACGGGTAACCCTAGTATAACATTGTTGTTACTTTCCTTTAAAATGCCACGTTTTTCGAATCAATGTCGTACAGAACAAACAACTAGTGCAAAATAATAATAATAATAATAAGATTCCTGATCCAAAATTTAGAAAAAGATGTAATATTTTTATATAACTAGGAGAAATATATTTGCTAAAGCAATTTTCGAAATTTTCACCAGAAGTTTTCTTCATCATTGTTCTTATTTGACAGAGAGATGTTATAGAGCTGCATAATAATTCGCAAAAATGAAATATAAAATTTCCATTTAGGGAAAAAGTTTGAATAATAAGCGTCCTCAAAATGAAAGTCTTAAAATGTACTTGATTCTCCTCAAACGAAAAGGATTTCAAACTCTAATAAATTAAAAAATTGATAGAGAATGAAAGAAAAATTTCCAATGAAACTGAAAAAGATTCTCACGCATTTCCCCTTTCAGCTAACCTTTTGGGTTACTTTATGACGTTACTTTATTTGAGAACCTTACCCTGTGAAAGAACCGAGACGTATGTAAGTGAGCATTATAGTATAAGAGTAGTGAATAAGAAATTAATTGAAAGAATCAGATACAGAGATCAGAGGTATTGAAGTGATCAGCGAGAAGAGGAAGAAGCATATTTAATGAACATAAGATATAGGTGCGAAAAGTAAAGATGACCTTCTAATGCTCTCTTCAACAACGATTAATAGCCCGAAGGGGAAATCCGTTTTGATCTGTTTCTTAAGAGAATTACAAAAAAATGGTCGGGTAACTTTTCTTCGGATCCAATGGTAGAGGGTTCGAAACGCCGCTGTCCCTCAAGATCAACAGACATCTCCACTACAGGGTAGAAAAACATCCCCAGGTGGGACTGGGAACATATCTTCCGTTGAAGGGGTAACCCGTGATTTGAATACCAAATGGCAGCACAGCCTAGAACTACTGGTCCCCGACGCAAAAGACTTACCTTCGTGTGTCGAATTAAGACAACTACACATAAATCACAACTAGTGATATACAGGCTACGGCGCATGTATCAAACAGACCCACCACTTAACAAGAGGCAGCTGATATCATTAAAAGTAAACTGTCCAAAACCTAACTCAAATACAAAGGGAGGGGATGTATATCATGTTTGAAAAAACGACATTTCCTATAAATATTATTCGGAATATTCCTTTACGTATCATCTCAAAGATACTAAAAGGGAGCGTATGCAGCAACTCTCTTCAATAACGACAATAGAATTTAATTAACTAGCCCGTCAGGGAAACTCTTTTAACTTAGTTGATAAGAACACTATGAAAAAGAGATCGGATGAATTTTCTTCGCACCCAATGTCGAGGGTTCGAAACATCACTGGCACTCAAGTTCGACCTTTTCACCGGCTATGAGGGTCAAAAAACATCATCAGCTGAAAAGAGATACTAAACACGGTTTAAAATTTCATATTCTATATTCGAATCCAGTTATACTGTTTTATTAAGATAAGTATAAATCTCTCGTAACATTTTTGGTTAAGAATGTGATTTAGTAGCTGCTCTACATTAATAATACAATTAAGTTTAATAGTGCTTGCTCAAATCTGAATAAAGTGGTTGAACATTTTGGAAATGATCTTTCTCCACCGATTAATTATTGCGACTTGATGGTTCATAACTTAAGCAGCCAAATAGGAGCATTACTAGATATCACGTGAACAAATATTTCGTTCCGTGTTACATGGGAATTCCCCTCATTTCGAGAGAATTTTGCTCTCAAAAACTTTTAGCGCTGCTGGAGGATTTATCTTACAATCCTTGTCAGAGTGAAACCGTGTTTTGTATGAGAGTTTCCCCCAATTCTCGAACCGTGGTAATGTAAAAAAATGTTATAGACGTGTGGCAAACCGCTCCGTATTATACGGGATTGGCCTGTATTTAATTTTTTTCGCATTTTATTTAAGTAGTATTCATTACGGAGTAGAGTATTCAATAGTAGTAATAGAAGTGAGCCCCTAACATTAATACATAGTTTCCAGTTTTAAAAAGTAAGAATTTTGAGTAAAAGGGAAAGGGTTCATTCGTAATTAATCTGCAGTTCGTAATTATTCTTAATTTAAAAAAAACCAAAAACACATAATATTACTTCATATCTTCGGAAGGCTGGATTTTTGACAATGATTAATATGAAAACAAAGAAATATGAGAATATGGGGGATTTAAAAGAGGAGACGAAAGTGGAATTTTGTCATTTATTTATCCCAATATACGAGCATTGTGGAAACCTGCAAATAGGTAATCAAACTTACACATCGCATAAATTTTTTAAGTAAATACGAGAGGTAAAGGCTTATTTATTACTAAGAAATATCCGATATATCTGCATATTAATTGATTCTTATGTACATAATATTGTAAGGAACGCAGGTAAAAAACGAGTTTTTTGAACAAGAGTTTTCTTTCGCACTTTGCGTGACATAATTTTTTTGTACTTTATATTTTAAGAGCAAAAGGGAACGTTGAGTCAATTCGATTTTATTCAATAATTAGTTTTAATAATTTAGTTTATTATTTGACGTTTATTAAATTTATCATCTAAAATAAATACACCTAAAATGTTTTAGCTCAGTTAAGCATTATGTTAATCAATTAAGTTACATGTACTTAAAATTAAAGCAAACGAAAAATTATTAAACGATGGATTTGGCGACTTGGTGAGAAACTTGGCGTAAAGTTCAATTCCTTAAATAATTAGTTTTAATGAATTAATTTTCATAAATTACAATTAAATTATCGCATTGTCATCCAAAACAATCGTGCTCAGAATATTTCAAATCAACTGAGCCCTTTAAAATGTGAAAAAAGAAGCTTTTAAAGTTTTGACCCAGACAATATTACGATGCGAGTTGAAGAAAACCCATTAATAATAACATCTAATCATGCTAATTTATTTGGTTTCAGCAAGCAACAGACTGAAGTAATGTATAGTATTGTAAAGTTTTAATTACGTGTATTATCTTGGAATATCGAAAGGCTTGATTATTACTAAGAATGAATCAATTTAAAAAGTTAATATTTATTTATTATTCTTAAGACTCCTCCACAAAATCCATACCCAGAGTTATACATTTCTTCCACCGTTTCTCAAAATTTCGGAGATCGTCATCGAAAAACTCGGCAGATGTTGAGCTTTTATTTCATGCATATTGCGGTTGGTTCAGTCAACGGCTTCTTGAAATCAAACAAATCAACATGAATAGCTGTTATTTAGTTAAGAATCAATTAATACGCAGAATAAATTTTAAACAAATATCTCGTAAATGATATTTATTTGTTAATAAAAATTGAAATTAGACGATTCTCCCTTGTATGTTTGCATCAAGGGAGAATCGTCTAATCTCTTCTTTCACCACACACACACCACACACACACACACACACACACACACACACACACACACACACACACACACACACAATACACACACACATTTCATTATCATTACACACACATTACTATTACACACACACACACACACACACACACACACACACACAATAATTCCTTTGAGAATCGTTCTACTCCCTTAATTAATGCACATATCTTTAGATGTTTGTACAAGTCCAATATTTCAATATTTTTTTTAATGAACTTTGCCACCATATAAAAATGTTGTTTTTAAAAACGTCGGTTTTTATCTCGAATTATTATTATTTTCACAGTTCCTTTCATTTCTAAAAAGATTAGCTATACCAGCTTCAAAGCTTGTTTTGTTTTGTAAGGGTTCGGAGCAAAAGAAATACCAGATTTTAATGTTTCCGAACACGAAAAAGACCGATAAATAAAGTTTTAGAAAAATATCCCGTTTGTCAGTTTAAGTAGTTTGCACCTGCTTCGTTACTTTTTTATTACCATCTTTTTTTTTTTTTGAATCTAAACTGAGAAATAAGGTGTTTCAAAATCATTAACGTGCTATTCTGCTTAAAATGACGATTATTTATTTTCGTGAATTCCACAATTCCTTCCAAGGAAAGAGTTAAACACTATGGAGTCACATTTTTCATGCGTGTGTTAAGGATTTCATGTTTCTGTTACCTCGAAAATCCCTCTGCTAATCTGCAGAAAATTTATACGCAGTCGTGTAATGTTGCACTATCAGGTCTCGGCTTTGCGTGATACTCGGTAATGAAAATATAAACGATAATTCTCCCATTATTAAAACTAATTTTCTATGGTTTCTAAAGAAACAGCTATAGAGTAAACAGAAGAGGTGTTTAGGGGGAGAAAAAAAATATTATTACTAACAAGTACGCAATTGATTATTAACAGTTTCAATTTAATTCTCATACATGTAGCATAACAAAGCTTGTGCTTCAGCTGCTATCGTTGCACTTTAAATCTGGTCGAGGTCCCAACTCTTTCCTTTGGCGTGCTGTAGAAGTTTGGAGAGGGAGGTACCAACTCAGGTATCGTCCTCGTCACTGACAAAGTTCAAAATTACGAGTTCCGTCACCAATAACCCTCGTGTTGCATCTCATTATGTTAATAAACAATCACAATCGAAATCAGTTGCTATTGGCTTTCTCTCTGTATCTTATTTTTTTAATCACTAAATTTACTCAAATTTACATTAAATTTTAATTTTAAAATAGTGCTAAATTTAAATCATAAAATCATCCTATTATGTGATATTCAAGAATAAATAAAATAAATTAAAATTATTCCGTGATATCTATCGTGTTCCCCCCTTCAACAACCACTTTGGAATTTTAAATAATGTTGTTTGGGTTTTGAAGATCTCTATCACAATAAATGAAAAGGGGCTTTTTTAGATTGGATTAGAATTATTGAAGTGTAGTGAATATAAAAATGAGAAGATTCATACAGAAGCAGTGAATAATTAATATTGAGATTGGTAGTTTAGTTAGTTAGTAGTATAGAGAATGAGTGATGGTGAAGAGATTGATGGCGCAAGAGCCAGGTATTGCTATGCTGCGCTAAACAAGGTGTAACTGTGATCTAGATGTTTGAAAAAATAGAAAGAAAAGAAAAAAATGGTTGACAAAAGGAGAGTAGACTATAGGGGAAGATCGCTAGGGTATCTTGAGGTGCTTCACCCATGTTAAACAAAGACAGCAAAGCCCATTGGAAAGATAAAAGATCATCTGGTTAATTCCTCCAATCTCTTTAATTGATTTACTACACTTCTTATACAGTAATGCTAATTTGCATAAGTCACAGTTCTTTCACAAAACTAGGTTTTCAGTTCAAACATAATAGAAAAGTAGCCTCAGAGGTTAGTTAAAGAAGACAAAAAAGAACCGACGCAAACTAAACAAACACAGAACACACTTAAATCTATAAAAAGCAGATAGTTTAAGAAATATAAATTTTTTTTCAAAAAAGGACTGACAAAAAAAACTGGAATTGACCTTGATCATTTTATTTTAACATCTGCTAATGAGATTTTTTTTTTTCTGTTACGTTCTGAAAAAAATCTAATTACTTAAAATGAATATTTAGTAAAGTATTTCCAAGCCCCAGGCTCCCCAGAAGCAATTACTATCAAGAAAAGAAAATACCTTTTTCAAAGTGCTAATGCATTTTTATTTTCACAAGCAAAACATTTAAGTACACAAACGTTTCCAATGCCAACGATAAAAAGAACAAAAACTGACAACTTTGCCATAAAAATCAATTATTAATTTAAATATTAAAATTAGAACAAACGATGTATTTTTAATGATGAAATATAGAGAAATGGACATTAGTAACCTTTTCCGATATTAAAATTGAAACAAACGATAAATTATTAAATTGAATGTATTTACTAAATGTACTAGGTTGTATTTACTATGTCTAATTACTAAATGTAATTAAAATTAAAGCAAATGATAAATTATTAAATTGAATATTATGTCAACGACATGAAATTAAAATTGAAGCACACGGTAAATCATTCAATTGAATATTATATCAGCTACTTGAAATTAATATTAAAGCAGATGATAAAAAATTGAAAAGCGTTCTGGTATGCCAAAAGTGATCCAACTAAAACAACAGCCCCTTGGTTGGCTAATACAATTCTTATAATCATGATATATTGTAAAGTCAATCTTTTGAACTTGAACACCGTGTAACCTTTTTTTTTTTTGTCCACGAATATTTGTTGATGTCATTTTCTCAAAACAACATATTATCGTATGTTAATAATGATTAATGGCTCAAAAAATATTTTTTTTTCCTCACACTTCTGTTTCTAACTTTCCTCCTTGATGGGGGTGTCTTGTTCGTGGGATTACTTACAAAAACTGACAAAAAATGAATGATAAATCTCAATTTAGCAAGAGACTTGTTTCTTGCTCCCACAGGTTAAGTCCTAAGCATGAAAACACTCCATATGGAATTTTCGAATCTTTTGAAACCAGACTTGTAAATATTCTATAAATTTAAATACGTTACCTGAGTATATTTGCATTTATATCCGAATCAGTCACTGACTACAGTTGCAATTCGTTTTGACTAAATATCCAAAATTAAAAATTACTTACAGTAAGCTTCAAAAGTCTTATTAAGTAAAACTTTATTTACATGTCGTTTCATTAAAAATTTCTTAAGGCCGCTGATTTCTTCTTTAGAACATTCTATACTGGCCGAGCAAAAAGAAAAAAAATCTGTCAGCCGTAAGTGTGATCTTTTTCTCTGTTCCAGAGATCCAATTTAACTAAATCTCCAATAAATTAATAGACATCTTTTCATTTCTCATCCCTTTCCACCGGAAAGGGTCAAATGGGTCATTTTCCATTAGGATATAACTAATAGTGAAATAAATGCTTGAAATTATAAGAATATTATCTTCATTCTCTCAATTTACACTTATTACGATAACATTACTGTTATTCAGTATTTTTCCTTTACTTTAAATCTTTAAAATTAGTTTCTTCAATTCTTAGCTGTTGAGCTTCTTTATTTAATTCAAAATTACTTTTATTGAATCTTAAATGATTTTTGATACTTTAAATAATGATTTAATTTTATTTTTAAAAAAAACTTTATTAAGCATTATATTCAGTTTCCGAAGGAGTCGCGGAAGCCGAGTAGTCGTGGAAGTGAGCTTCGAAACCAGTGCCAAGGGGAGCTCAGGTTTCGAACGTTGATACCAGAAAAACCCACCACTATATAGCGGGGCTGATGCACGTTAAATATGTTAAGACTCAAATCCCTTACGTTGGGATGGTGTGGTTGTTTGGAGAAAGAATGGAGTTGCAGCTCAAGTATCATCCAAGTCTCCCTTGACCATGGTTCACTATTACGAGGTTCGTTGCCAATAGCTTCCTTGTCGCTTTAAAGTGCGACGCTACAAAATAAGCATTGAATCCCTTACGAGTAACGTGGAATGATTAGGATTGTTACACTTTAGGTTCAAATGAATATAGAAGTCCTCTTATGGTGTGATGTGGAAGTCAGAGGGGGAAGGAATAAGCTGAAATACCGTTCTCGTTATCAGACTGCTATTCTAAATGACGAGATCCATCATCAAAATCCTTCGTGTTTCTCTGACTCTGAGTGATTTCGATTGGTTTTATTAAACTCACGCTAGAAGCAACACGAGATCATTGGGCGAAGGACCTCGTAATTTTGAACCTCGATCAAGTGATGAGGACGACACTTGAGGTGGGCACTTCCCTCTCCTAACTTCCACATCACGCTTTCGGGAGGACTTTGAACCTCGACAGATTTAACGAGCATTAACCCAGTTTACACGGCGGGTCTCAAGTGGCATCAAGGCTTGAACTCACGACTCGACGAAAATCGCCGGCCGCGATTCCGCGGCCATGACCACTAGGCTACTGCGGCAATTAACTCTGTATGATTGCGGATTTCTAATGCAAGAGCTAAATCTGGCAAACCTTAGCCAAACATTGTATAAAATTCATTAAATTACTTTTTAAAGTTCATAAAAATAAAATTAAAATTATATGATATATAAAATATAATGTAAATTGTTAGAGTTAAATGTCTAATATTTTGTAAAAACCTTTTTTGTGTAAAAAAGCGATAATCATATTTACTGTCAAGTGACGTTTATTCGAACTTAAATTTTCTGTTAGGCATCAGTTTAGTTTAGTTTTTATTAACGTCGTACTAGAAGCAACACGAGGGCTATTGGCGACGGACCTTGTAATTTTGAACCTCGGTCAAGTGACGAGGACAATATCCGAGCTGGCACCTCCCTCCTAACATCCACACCACGCCAACGGGAGGACTTTGGGCCCCGACAGATTTAACGTGCATCAACACACCGGCTACACGGCGGTTTTGGTGGCCAAGGATCGAACCCGCGACTGAACGAAAACCGCCAGCCACGAATCCGAAACCTTGACCACTAGGCTTCCGCGGCCACCTGTTAGGCATCAAATTCCTCACGTTAGGGTGGTGTGGAAATCACGGGTGTAGGCTCCAGCTCAGGTGTTGTCATCCACACTTGATTACGATTTAAAATTAAGAGAACCGTTGCCAATGGCCCTCGTGTTTCTTTTAAGAGCGACGTTTATAAACAGCCAATAAAACATAAATTTATATTAAGTTGGTCTTCGAAATTATACGTTCTTTGTTAAAAATAATATTAGTCAATATTTTAAAAGCAATCAGTTGAAAAATTTAGTTTACAGAGGAGGGCAAAAATGTTTATTTATCAAAGAACGAATTAGTGCTGAAGAAAAACAAGGATTTGTTTTAAACAGGATGTTTAGAAAATAACGATTCTTCGACTCTGCAAAAATAAACTTATAAAATATTGCGTATTTAAAAAAAAAAAATTTTTTTTTTATATTTACCCTCCGTAATCGAATATCATAGAAACTGACGATAACTAGGGAGAAGATGACGATAATTTTGGAGATGACGATAAATACTTTTGGTTGATGAGACTGCTATTTTAATCTTTCCGAAGATCTCCGAAGTGATTAAGACCGGCTCTGACAGGTATATTTTCCAAGAAGTGAAAGAGAAAATATCTTCCCCGATAAGCTTCAAGATTAGTCACTGAACAAGCACGATAAGCCAGAGATAAGACGTGAAGTAGAACAAAATATAGGTGCAATCTTATCTTAAAGAGTGTGACCTCCAGTAACCTTAACATCAAAATATCCCCCGATAATCGATAATTTTGCGAATAAATTTTAAATCTAAATATTTCTTGGTATTAAATGCGCAAAGAATAGATAGCATATGTAGTGATAACAGGCTTTCTATTAGATAATATTGTTAATTTTTACGAAAGTATCGCATAATGGTATTCTTGAATTTAAAAAATCGAGCAAGCATTGTTTTTTTTTGGTTAAAAGAAATTTTTTTAAAATTTAATAAATTCCAAACTTATTTTATAAAATACTATAAGCCATAATTGATACGTTTTAAATTGTTTAACTTTGTATAAAAATCGTGAACATATCTGTTTCAAAATATAAAGTAAAATAAAAGTCGAATGTTGAGAAAATATTCTAAATTTCAAGAATTAAATTAAGAACAAAATATCGTTTTAAAAATTTGCACACCTGTAAAATGGTGATGCAATACAAAAATAATCGAAATTATGGAATGCTTTGTAATGAACTGGACATCACCTATGTAAAGAAAAACGAAAGAAAAATATAATAAAATGGTCATTAATCCATAATGAGTTAGAATCTGCGCAGTGTTGTAATAAAAAAATATATACAGTTTTATTTTAAAATCATTTGAGTACATCATATCTTCCCTTGATTTTTTTTTAAGGTGGTCGAAGAAATCTAGTCATGGTCGCGGACTAAAGGCCGTCGTTGTTTTCGTTGAGTAGTGGATTCGAATCCTGATGCCACTAAAGACCGCCGTGTAGCGAGGTTGAAACACATTAAATCTGGTCCAGGTCTCAAGTCTTTCCGTTGGCTTGGTGTGCGAGGGGCCAGCTCAGGTGACGTCATCATCAAGTGCCGCGATTCAAAATTAAGCGGTCCATCTCCTATAGTTCTCGTGTTGCTTCTTTAAGTGACGTTATTACTTTAATAGCAATATGCAGGGAGTCATATTGCTATTAAAGTAACTACTTAGAATTTTTAAATTTTACTTGTGTCGAAGTATTTTTGAAATATATATTACATTTATTTCGTTGTTCTTGTAATAATTTTTTTTTTCGTGTTTTCTTTAATTATGAACATATTCTATTTCTTTCTTTACTTATGAAGTGTAATTCAGACCAATGGATCACGTATTTTTATACTTGTAGTCTTAATCATTTAAGATATCTAATGATAAGAATCAAGATTTTTCCGAACAGAAAATTTTCAGAATTTTTTTTTAACGCATTTTAATTTTGCTTAGTTTTTAACACCTGGCAGATAGGGGGAGGGGTTTTATTAGCATATTGAATTTACGTGTCGGGATCAAAGATTTCGAATAACAGCAAATCTTTTTAAGTTTATTTCCACCCATTGCCTGATTCCGCTCAGACTTCAAGTGAATACATCTGGATAACATTTAATTTGAAAGACATATTTTTCAAACAAGCTCAAGTTAGTAATTTAATTTTTATTTTATTCTTTCACATATAAAAATACCTTTCAGAAAGCATTGAAAAAAAAATCTGCGACGTAGACAGTAGAAAATTCTTTGATTGATTGTTTTATTAGAGTCGCATTTAGAAGCCACTTGAGAGCAATTAGAGATGGAAGGTTTGATTACTTAACTCCGCTCTATTTTCGAAACACAAGCCAAGTTGCTTTGTAGTTTGTTAGTGGGGAGAATAGCAAATTCAATTACAAAATAAATTCAATAAATATTTAGAAAAACATTCACAAAATATTCTATTTGAATAGTTTTATTTCTTACCAAGAAATAACCCTGATATCAGGATAAAATTTATTCTACATATTAATAGATTCTTACGTAAATAATGTTGTAAACTGTAATTATTAATGTTGAGTTTTTTGGTTTCAGGAAGCCATAGATTGAAGCAACCAGGAATATCGTAAAGTTTTAATTATTACTAAGATAATCGAGATAGAAACTTAATATTTCTATTTATCATTCTTAAGACTCCTCTACATAGCCCACATCCTGAGTTATACATTTCTTGACCCTTAGAAAGCCGTCTTTGCAGATATCGGTAGATTCAACTCTTATTTTCTCCATACTGCGGGTTACTTCAACCTACGGCTATCTGAAACCAAACAAACCAACATGAATGGCTGTAATTTACAACATTATATGCATAAGGATCAATTGATAAGATGAATAAATTATATCCGGATACCTCGATTATTTCTTAATAATAAATTAAAAAAAACTTTTACGATATTCCCTTGTACCCCCCAAATTTTTTTTATCGGGAAAAAAAAGTTTACGGTTGTTTTAGCAACTATTAACTATTTTTTGCATAAATTAAGTTAAAAAGGAATGGTATCAGGAAATAAAAATGAATGCTATACTGCTACTGACGATTCTGCAAAAGTAGTACGCATGCGCCAAACGCCAGCGACCGACAGCTATTTAACATGAAGCCTTCTCTTTCGAATGCAGTGCCTGTCTTTTCTGTAAGAAAATCCGTAGAATGCCCGTAGCCTTCGCTTGCGAGTTTTTTTTTGTTTTTGTTTTTGTTTTGTTTGTGTTTCACCAAGAAAAGGATTCGTGATCAACGAATTGTATTAAAATTTACAAGAAACTTGGAAAAAACGCTGCTGAAAATTGTAATTTATTGAAAGAAGTGTATGGCAATGAATGTTTATCTCGTGCACGTATTTTTGAGTGGTTTAAGCATTTTCAAGACGGCCGAGAAGGTATTGATGATAATTCTACCCCGGGTAGCCCTTCCAAGTCAAAAACGAATGACAATATCGGAAAAATCGGTAATCTGGTTCTATCTGACCGTCGATTAAGAATTCGAGCGATTTCTGAGACTATAGGAATTGAAAAAGAATCCATACGACGAATTTTTTCACCAAGACAATGCGCCGGTTCATTCCACATTGTCTACTAATAGGTTTCTAGCACAGAATCTCAGAGTTAGATCATCCACTTTATTCGGTGGATCTTGAGGACTGCTATCTGTTTCCTAAAGGGAAATCTGCATTAAAAGGAACAAGAATTGAGTCCATTGACGCTGTGAAAGAGAAAGTGGCACGCCTTCTGAAGGAGTCGACAGAAGACTTTCGGCACTGCATCGAACAATGGATTCCCATGGAGCGTTGTAGGGATATAGGAAGGGTGTATAATGAAGGTGATAATAAGTAAATATGTATTATGTGTGTGTGTGTGTTAGAATTAAATTTATGTAATTATTTAAATATTTTCATTATGATCAATTATTAGATAGATTTGATTAAATTTCGCGGATTGAAGTTAAGCATTTTGCAATTAAATTACCAGTTAATGTGTGTGAGTGAATGCGAAGATTATTGGCACAAGAGCCAGATGTGGCTATGCTGCGCCAAACTAAATTTAACTGTGATATAGACGAGGAAAAATTGGGAAAAAAGACAAATTGGTTGACAAGAAGGAGGGTCGAAAATAGAGAAGGATCGCTAGGGTCACCCGTGTTTATCAAAGACAGTAAACCCCCATGGGAAAGAAAAAGATCACTAGGGTGCCTCGGGATCGTGATGTCCATTCCTACCTAAAGAAGGCAAGTTCATGAGGTCCCCTGATATAATCCCCAGGGGCAGGGGGGCCCCAGACGCTGGGTACCCATTCGAATCGCCTCTTATGACATGCATGAGCTACAGTGGGACTATTCTGTCATATCCGGTCACCACACGGGTAATTCAATTACCAACAATATTTTTTTTTGAAGATCGGGGTTGATTTGTGATAGAAAAACTTGTAAAATGAAAGCCCTTATCAAGAAGAATGAAGTAAAAAAATTGTGGGCACTGCGAATTTAAGTGATCGGTCAGATTGCGAAAAATCCGAACTCTGATGACCTGACGCAACTTTCTAACGCCAATTTCTTTCCAGTTAAAGCGAAGAACTCTAAATTTTATTTAAACTTATTTTTCAGGCTCACTACGGATGCGAACGTTAGCGTAAGTAAAGGGGTAGAAAGTCAAAAACTAGATTGCTCGGTCGGTTGCGCAAGAAAAATAGAATGATTTAACAGCTTCCTCACCAGACAGTTCAATAATTTTCTAATTTTCTTTCATTAGAATGTCTGGTCCGTGAAAGTCTTCGACGAAAGAAAGAAAAATTCGTATCTATTAAGAGCTTTTTTCGAAAGGAAAGAAACAGTTCAAAAAAAGTTCTTAATGGATACTAGAGAAAGAAAGTTATTATTCTTTTATTTTTAGGCGCATTAGCATTATTACCGTCATTTTTATCCTTGTATACTTTTTTATGCCTATTGAGATAATTTTTAGCGATTCTATTACTAGACTTTTAAATGCCCGGAAATTAGACTTTTAATTACAAGAGAATGATAAAATCATCTTTTTATACTTTTTTTTTATCAGCCATTAAAATAAATGTTCGCATGCTGATATGCATATTAATTTGAGTATTATTAAGTAAGTATTTTGTTTCCACACCACCTGTTATAAAATATTTCTGACTCATTTTCTCTTTTAGCAGGAAAATTATAAATAATCATATACATAATAATAACCAGGGGTGGATTATCCACTAAGCACAATAAACACGTGCTTAAACCATCAAAGAATAAGGCTTTATTCATGTCATACTGAAAGCAGCACGAGGTCAATTAGGGATCGACCTTTAAAATTCAAATTCACGCAAATGACGAGGACAACATCAGAACCGGCACATTCCTCACCAAACTTCCACACCACACCAACGAGATGACTTGGGACCTTCACCAGATTTAATGTACATTACCCTATTAGTGGCATCAAGGTTCGAACCCACGACTCGACGGAAACCACTAGCCTGGAGACAGCGACTATGACTACAAGGCAACAGGGGCAACATGGCATCAAAGAAAAAGGTACATTTGAAATTTTCCATGTTTCAGTATTGCAAATTGGTAATTGCACCGGAATATGCAAAAGGGTTCCACTTTAATGAAAAGATTACTCAAAGATATACATACAATAAAGAATGGTCACAAATTGCTCGATTAAGTTCTTTTCTTTTTTTTTTCCATTTTTGAAGAATATTAAAAATTCCACCAGATTAACTAAGCAACAATGCAGGCTAGACATCTTATATCTATTAAATATAAAAGCTGACGTGTTAAATAAAATTTATTTTGAGGACAGAAATACTATAACTGAAAAAAAAAAAAAAAAATAGGAAAAACGTTTTCAATGTAATAGGAAATGATTCACAAATAAACATTTTCAATCTTACAGTAATTTTGATTAATTTTGATAATTATACATTTAATTTTGCGGTTTTCATTTTGAATTATATATGTATATAGGGCCACCAATTTAATACTTAGGATTTTTGAAGCCGTCATATCGATCCTCATAACAACATATCAAAAAAATGCATCACTGTTGTGTAAACATTCATTATTCACTTTACATTTTATTATTAAGTTGTATCATTTACTATTTCTTTGCAACAACAATAATTAATAAAACATTTTAGATTTAATTATAATAATTTAAGATAAATGTTATATACATAAAAAAAAAAACGTTAAATGCGCAGATATCCTAACCACTCTAAAAATAATTCAGATCAGAATAAGAAAAACTAATTATTAATTTGCCTTGAATGTCTGAATAACAATAAGGCTGTTATGATATGAACATAATCGTTCTATTTGAAGGGAAAATGGCGCCAAATTTTAGACAGATGAACATGAATTTCAGCTTAAATTAATTGATTGCATTTGGCGATTAAAAATAGTATGAACTATTTTTATTTATGCAAATTAAGTAAACTCTTTTTTTTATATATATATATAAAATTAAACTACAATATAAATAAATGTGTTTCGTTCGTTTTTTTTATTGAATAAATACTGGGAAATTCGAATTTCAGAAGGTTAAATCAAAACATCAATAATTTCGTTCTTCACGATGGAAAATAAAAAACGGAAGATATTTTTAAGTCTTGGTTTAAGAAAGAACTCGTGAACTTTTAAAGCCAATAAAGAGTAATATAATGATATTAATTAACGTAGTTCTTTTACATTACTCTGGAAGAACTTTTTACATTAATAAATGCTTTATTTAAATATACATATATATAAGTTTTGTAACACACAATAAACTGAACTCAAAAGAATAAAACATTTAAAAAAAGAATGTTTTTCTATATCAAATAAATAAATAAACCATAAATTATTCAAGTAGATAATAATATTTTGTTCAGATATTAAAATAAATCAGGCGATAAAATATTAAATTAAATATATCTTAGCGATGTGAATACATCTTTAGCCAACTAAAAGCAATGTGATAATTATTTTAACCATAATGTATTATAATGTCAATCTTTTCAATCTAATACCGTGTATCCTTTATTTTATCCACACGCATTTTTGTTACCATAATTTTCCCAAACCAACATGTGATAGAAAACGTGAAAATTTATTTCATAATATAATATTTCATAATATAATATGTTTTTAATCATAATAGCGTCAACCTTCTTTCCCCTGTAAACGTGATCAGGAAATAAAATAATATTAGATTATTATTTTGTCATATGTTCTTAGTGTCAAATAGTAAATCCATTTCTAATCAAATGCTCACAGCTATTTCGAATGAAAACAAGTATTTCAACTAATCAATTTATTATTTGGCCATTTTTAGCGAATCGATGGATCAACTCAAATTTTGAACCATTAACAAATTGCGTGGCATCAGTAGTCTTTCTCTCGCTCGGCAGCATGTTGCCACCAAACAAATAATAATAATAATGGCTTATAGCGTGTTCACCACCTTACAGGATGAGTACGTTATGAATAGTGCTTGATTGGATGAACAAAATAATAACGGAATTGTTCAAAATTTTAAGCATTCATGTTGTGACCTCACAGAAAAAAAGAAAGAGTTATTCAGTCACTCTGATATCTTTTCTCTCTATTTTAAAAATAGTTTACGCAAGCTATAATAATTTAGACCTGTTGATACTATCTTTATTAGTTATATCCTGTGTCATCTATCAATTCAATTCCGCGCCATTACAACCTCGTGTAGCGAAAGGCTTTTTCCATTTTATTTTCCTCATGCCCACTTTCTAGAGAAGAAAAACATTTCTAGGGAATTTTACCAAATACAAACGTCTTTATTAGAGTATTATTACGAAGGTGGTTCAAGAATTGCCTGCTTTTAAAGATAGATGGCGTTGCTAAGGCAAGCCGGTGGTTCCATTGAGTGTTATCATCTATTAAATGGCTCCAAAACAAGTTTCACGCTGATTCATTCGTTATTTTTGATTATCATAATGCGAATTGTCACCGCCACTGAGACCTGTATTAATAATTGGAAACTAAACAGCAATCAAAACAATGGGGTAATCCGCTCCAAAGAAGGCGAAAACTGTCTCATTGATTGGAAAAGTTATCGTGACAATTTTTTGGTACGCGAAAGGCATCGAACTCCTGGATTTCTCAGAAGAAAGAAAAACGATAAATGGATAACGCTGTTACAAAAATAAATCAATTCACCATGAATTTCAAAACCTAAAAAGCATTAGGATATACTTAATAAATGTGAGTGTATTGTAAGAGCTAAAATTTTAGTTTCAATTTTCCAAAGCGTCATTTTTATACTTTATGAAAATTATTAATTTCTGTTTCAGCATTTTAAATGAATTTACCAAAGCGTCATCTTTATACGTTGAGATAATTATTAATTTCTATTTTAGTAATGATTTGAACATTTCGTACGAACATCTGAATTTATATTTTCACATGCTATCCCAAGTTTTTTTCCCTCTACTTTTTGAAAATTAGTTATGCTTCAGAAGCATTTTTAAACAATTTTTCATAGTATTATTGTATCTTTATAAAATAATGTTCCACTAAAAACATTTGTATGTTATAATAACTTTAAATTAGCTAATTTTATTCAAAACTTCCAATCTAATATCATATAACCGGATTTCTCATACAAGCATTGGAACACGCTTCATAAATCCATTTGAGTTCTTTGCAGGATTAAATTCTTTATTTTGTATTTACTATTCAGAAGTTTTTAATATTCGTTCTTGTAATACAAAATCCGAAAAAAAACCTCTTAGTTAATTACAAAATTTTCTTTCAATATATCTTAAAAACACACAAGAAGTTTTTTTTTCCCATAAGAAACTTGATTTCAATGTCTGAAAAACCTGAATGTACACTTTCGTTCATTCCGTATTGAATTAAATGAGGTTTTGTTGATACACGCGGTTTTAAATTATTTGAAAATATTACCAATACTTTGCAGTGCCCCGTGTTTTCCTCATCTCAATTGTTTTATTCTATTTTAACTTTTTTTTTTATTTATTGTTTAAATAAAAATGTGACATGTTTTTCTTTTAGTAGGAAGGAACTGTTAAATATTAAAATTTTATGTTTTACTTAATAGAAATTTTGAAACATTTGCCTTTTTCCCGATGATATATTTCTTTTTACGTGATTTTCCTTGTATGAATTTGTCCACAAAACAAAACACTATTATCAAAATATTGTTTTGAATTCAGAAATAGTTATGATTTTGCATAGCAGTATTAACTTTTCGAACTCTTTTTTTTTTTTCTTAATGAATAATATACTCTATCACTATTCTTATTTATGAGAAAATAAAAGTATGTTTGATTGTCTTATTGATATAATAATCTCAAAATAATTTATAAACTTTTAGAATACTTCTTTGAGATTAATGAATAACATTTTTCACCACCTTTTTTTTTTTATTTATGATGAAGGAAAAAAAAAAAGAATTCTCTCATTGATTTATTTTTAATTTCAAAATATCTTATTCAAAAGCTCATATAAACAATACTAAACGTTATATATTAAGTAATTTTCAGGATTTCAATTTGAATTCTGCTCTAATAGTGCCTAACTATTGGCTGCGGTAGCCTAGAAGTCAAGGTCGCAGACTCGTGGCCGGCAGTTTTTGTTTGTCGTGGGTTCGAGCCTTAATGCTGCGAAAGACCCGTCGGGTAGCGGGGCTGATACACATTAAATCTGGTCGAAGTTCTAAGTCCTCCCAATGATTTGGTGTGGAAGTTTGGAGAGGGAGATGCCAGCTGTCAGGTGTCGTCCGTGACATTTAATCGAAAATTAAAATTACAAGATCCGTCGCTAATAGCTATCGCGTTGCTTCTAGTGTGACGTTAATAAAACCAATGAATCAATCAGCCTAACCTACACTTTTGAAAATAGAATTTCAATTTAATAATGATCATTCACTCTAAAAATATTGAATCAACATAGAGATTATAAATATGTAGCCTAAAATATTATATCTTAAGACATCCTGAATTAAAATAATTTAATAATTAATTTTTTATTCTCTTTTCTTCATTCATCTAATTCCTTTTAGGATTCATATATATTTTATTAAACATTAAAGTCTAGCAGTATCATTTATTTCACACAGATTTAAATTTTAAACATACTTAATTAAATATTCAATTTCATCTCCAAGAATTTTCCTATTAGTTTAATCAACAAAACTATTTTATCAACATACTTCGAAATTTATAGTTAAAAGTCCCAAATTTTTTTAGCTTGACTATGTGTTAAATCGAGATAAGGAGGATCGCAGAAAGATAAACTCTACGGTGATATGATGCAACATATTGACAACATCCATAACGAAATCATGTCCGAATATTTTATAATTTGTGATAAAGTTAAAAGATGCTCACTTATATAACATTCGATAAATACAGCAACAAATGAGGTGTTTACGAAAATAAGATAGAGAAAAAGAGTAAATATGGATAAAATTATTGAGGAAACACTTAAAATGATTGCGAAATCATCGAAAAATTATGTTGATGAAATGTTAAGAGCGAGAACAATAAAATGCAAAAGTAATTAGTTTTATGAATATTTGGTTATGAGCAATTTTTAAGGGAAATAATACAAGACATTTTCTACTTAACGTTTGGTGATCAGCGACTGATAAAACAGCAATTCGCAGCTTCGTTCAGAGGAAAAACAAAAATAACGGAAACAGTCAAGAAATAGAAGAAATGCACAAAAAAACTTTTGTGCAGATTTGTAGTTAGATGGCGTCGCAGTTTGCTATTCATACGAATAGGATGGGATGATGATTTTAACTGTTCAATAACATCGCATCTTTAAGCAACACGAGGGTTGCTGGCAACGAATCTCGTAATTTTGAACCTCGGTCAAGTGACGAGGATGACACCTGACCGAGACTTCCTGAATTTAGCCATCACCGAGCATTTGCATTATTTTCATTTATTTTATAATTATGATTGTTCATTAACGTCACACTGAGAAGCAACACGAGTACTATTAGCAACAGATATTGTAATTTTGAAGTGACGAGGACAACACCTGAGCTTCAACCTCCCTCTCCAAACTTTCACACCACACTACGGGAGGACTTTGAGCCTCGACATATGTAACGTGCATCAGCTCCGGCTACACGGTGGGTCTTCAGTGGCATCAGGGCTCAAGCTCATGACTCGACGAAAGCAATGCTGGCCGCGAGTTCGTGACCTTGACCACTAGGCTACTGAGCTGGATAGGAAGTCAACTGTTTACTACAAGTGGTACACATGAGACACCAGTCATGTAATAGTTTTTTGAATGTCATTTCTCAGGATTTACAGAAAGGCATGGTTATTGGTAATCGCCTAATTGTGGCAATATCATCTAAAACAGCCAAAATCATAAGTAGGGCGAGAGAAATTGTGCCTAAAATTATAGTAAGGTATAAAAAAATAACAATTTGTTACTTCTAATGGTGGAAACTGCTGACAGAAAGCAAATCGTGAGACAGGGATCAGAGAGCAATGGTAGGAACTATTTGCCAAAGAATGTAAATCCACACTTGAGCAAATAACAGGATATTCGAATATAAGCCGATACAAACGCATTTCAAATGGAGCAATTCATTGGGAGTTTCACTGATTAGAAAGCGCAAACCCGCTGTCACTGACACCTGTGCCAAAAAAAAAAAAAAAAAAAAAATGCATTCAGTGGTGCAGAATCCATCAAAACTGAAACTTCGATGATTGAAAAGATACAATATTGTCTTTTCTTTTATCTCCCACTACAAGAAGAGTTTATGCTTGAAGGCGGTCTTGGGACACATTCCAACATGACTGCTTGGTTCCCATTGTAAAATACAGAAGCGAATCTTTGTTGGTGTGGTTTGTTGTTCCTTGACACTATTTAGGTCCATTCATAATTCTGAAGTATGGAGTATTAATCCAATCCTAATCAGGTGTATTCTAGGATCCTGATCTTTTAAAGGTGCAGACCTCTTTCTCGGTGGTTGTTCCTCGTTTTGTGCAGACAATATTCTTGTACATACACCAAAATGATCATAGCTTTGATTGAATGAAGCGAAACTATTAAATTTATGCTCTCAGTCACTAAAGCTTAACTTTATTAAGTCTTATAAAGTTAATTATTATATCTTGAGGTATAAATTAGAGGACGATTTTCTCCTCATTGTCATCAGCAGTAGTGAGAAATGGTACAAAATATACCTTTGTTTTATGTGAGAGAACTATATACATCTGGGTCACATCGAATTGTTGCTTCCTTAATCCTCATGTTGAATCGATGCCATACTAAAGAAAATAACTCTAAGTATTTCCATTATTTTGCTACTATCTATAACTGCATCAGTTGTACGATTTATTAAGTAATCGAGCAATAACTTTTATTACCCAATTTTAAAAGTCACAAACACGTAAGTCATCTAAAATGCGCCTATCCAGTGATGAAGCGGCTTGTTTTTTTTTAATTAGATGATAAAAAAAAAACAGCTTTTCCTTCAAATCAGCTGTGTCAGAGATGATTAGAACTTTTCCTTTCATTCACATCAGACGCGGAATTCGATGTCATATCAGTATTAATACATTGCAATTAATTAATGCTGATGGAATGAAAAAAAAAAATTTCTCTCGACTTAGTCGAAGGAAAATTTGGCCTTTCCAGAGATGTTCGTGGTTTTAGCAAGTCATTTCTGAACATTTAGAATACACCAAGCTGTACATCACAGATTTTTTTTTTTATTTTACTTATTCTTTTTAGAACTTTTTGTTATTTTTTATGTAATTAAAATTAAGTGTAATTTTTTTTACAAATTTTAAAATAGTATTTACTTTTAAAAAACAAAAAAAATTGATTTACCAAACTGTAGAGTATTATCGATTTTGTCCGAAAAGATACCTTTGGGACAAAAATGTGAAGAACAGAAGGGTTAAACGTTTTTTTTTTTTTTTTTTTTTTATTTCCAATGCTGTGACGTCACGAAACTTGAACGGAAGGAAAAATGACTATCTTTCGGGGGGGGGGGGGAACACGACACCGCAAAGTGCAAAAGCGTGCAAACAAATACGCGTTTTAACCGTTCTATTCTTCGCACTAATGTCCACAAGGTGTCTTTTCGAACTAAATCGATGATCCTCTACAACTTTGTAAATCTCTTTATTTCCTATCATGTTTTGTTTTCGAGATAGGAATGCTAACTCCGCAGTGTACCACTAGGTGGTGCTGTAGGTGGTTTCATTCACTAGCGCATGGCTATTTTTCTTTACCTAGACACCACTTTTATGAAAATAGCAACAGCCGTTCGGAAATTGAGAGGGTGGCAAGGGACTTAAATGGGCATCTTGTTTATTTGAAAAGAATGCAAGTGAACAGAATGTAAAACTAAATAATGTGAAAGTAATGTATACATAAGGTTGACTCAGACGAGATGTTTTCAATTTGAAGAACATCAAAGGGAGAGATTTTAGAAAATTCCCAAATTTCAATTAGTGTAAGCGCAAATCTAGGAATTCATGGCTATTGAATGATAAATTAATAATCTATCAAAGAGAATGGAAACCTATTAATCAAAATTCAAGCGTATTAATGCAAGAAAATTAACGCACAACATTCTATTTGGTCTAATAGTGATAGCATACCTAATAACATAGGATTTAAATTGCTCAGAAAATTTATCAGTAACGTTTTGAGAAATGGCTAAAGACTTAAAATTCGTATAAATTTATTAGATAAAATTCGAATCCAAGATAAGTATAATTAAAAAAAGAATGATTAAAATCAATAATTTAAATAGAGTAAAAATGATGCAAAAACCAAGTAAATATCAAATCTTATTCGCACCCCCCCCTCCTAATAAATTCAAGAACGTATAAATTACTCATTTAATTTAAAAGAAGGATAGTAAATATTAGAAATTGGTTTTTTTAAAATTCATTCTAACAATATTTTTAATGGAAAAATAATTACTGACGCATGGGTGAATAAAAATATTTTGAAGTGCATATCATTCTATTCTCGCTTTTTAACAGGTCAATTGAAAAGTCCCCGGCCTACCATAGTAAAACACATTTTTTTTGGCAAAATTAGTTTTTTTTTATTCAACATAATTCCCTTCAAGGGTGATACACTGATTATAGCGACCCTCCAACTTTTCGATACCATTTTTGTAGTACGATTTGTCCTTTGCTTCAAAACAGGCCTCAGTTTCGGCGATCACCTCTTCATTCGACGAAAATTTCTTCCCAGCGAGCATTCTTTTGAGATCTGAGACCAGGAAATAGTCGCTGGGGGCCAGATCTGGAGAATACGGTGGATGAGGAAGCAATTCGAAGCCCAATTCATGGATTTTTGCCATCGTTTTCACTGACTTGTGACACGGTGCATTGTCTTGGTGAAGTAGCACTTTCTTTTTCTTCAAATGCGGCCGTTTTTCGGCGATTTCGTCCTTCAAACGGTCCTATAACGCTATGTAATAGTCGCTGTTGATGGTCCTTCCTTTTTCAAGGTAGTCAATGAAAATTATTCCATGCGCATCCCAAAATACAGATGCCATAACCTTGACAGCCGACTGTTGCGTTTTCCCACGCTTTGGAGCGGGTTCATTGTGTGCAGTCCACTCGGATGAGTGTCGATTGGACTTCGGAGTGAAATGATGGAGCCATGTTTCATCCATTGTCACATATCGACGCAAAAACTTGGGTTTATTACGCTTGATCATCTTCAAACACTGCTCCGAATCATCAGGTCGTTGTTGTTTTTGGTCAAAAGTGAGCTCGCGCGGCACCCACTTTGCACAGAGCTTTCTCATACCCAAATATTCGTGAATGATATGATGTACACGTTCAGTTGATATCTTTAGAGTGTCTGCTATTTCATTCAATTTCAATTTACGGTCATTCAAAATCATTTTGTGGATTTTTTTTAATGTTTTCGTCGGTAACAACCTCTTTTGGGCATCCACCGTCTTCGGTGCTCATTTCACCACGTCTAAACTTAGCATACCAATCCTTGATGGTTGATTTTCCTGGGGCAGTGTCCGGAAACTCGGTATCAAGCCAAGTTTTTGCTTCAACTGTATTTTTTCCCTTCAAAAAGCAATATTTTATCAACACGCGAAATTTCTTTTTATCCATTTTTTTCACAATAACAAAAGTTGCTTCACTCAAAATGCTATAGTTTACAAACTAATGATCCGACAGCTGTCAAATTTATACACGCATCTTTTGAGGGTTAGGGCTAACTAAAAAACATATGGATTTAATTCTAGTAGCGCCATCTATGTGTTCGACCGGGGACTTTTCAATTGAACTGTTCTATATTGTTTGCAGTAACATAATAAAAATTATAAACGAATAATGCAAAGAATACGAAATTAATAAAAATAATTATCCCTTGTTTTCCAGTTTTCGGTAGTTTTATTATTTTATTCGTAAAAATAAAATTATTATTTTTCGGTAACACATATATTGGAAGTAATATTAAATGGCTTTCGATCAACTTTTCTTTGGGAAATAAATAAGGTAAAAAAACCTTTCTTATTTCATATTATCAAGTTTCAAAAACCTTGCAAAAAATTTAACCTCTACACTGTCTGACATTAAAGATTATCTGCAGCTGTTTCTCTTTTTCATTTCACAAACATGTAAGAAATTCTATTTTGAAATAACTGAGATGTATTCACATCTGATATTATTTTCCTCGACATTCAATAATTGAAATAATATTTTATATATAATGGTACAAAATTAAATAAAATTCATAAAAATTTTAAAAAAAAATTGTTTGAAATTCGTATTTCGTTTCAAACTTATAAATAAATTTTCTTCCCGAAACAATTATCACAAACTTTATTTTAACTTTTAAAACATTTATATTGATTTGACTGCTGGGTGAAAATAATCAAGCAAATCTACGTCCAAATTAGCATTTTTAGAATAAAAATAATTTGAACTCGATTCAAGTTTTAATTGAGTGAGGGAGAGAGAGTTTCTCTGGGTTAACGTTTTTTTTTTTTCTTCAAAGAATTGCTTTAAAAGTACCTAAGATAATTTTTCAGTTTTCTTTTTAAATTTGGAGTAAAATTTTCATTTAATAACGGATTATATCTAGCTTAGAAGCAGACGTAACGTTTAAGTTCATCGATTGGTAAATAACAAGGCCTTTGATTGTTTCTCTCGAATTTATTTGAGCATAGACAAATTATTCTAAAAACCACCGTTGTTATTATTTTAAGTGCATTTTCTTTTCAATCGCATCTAGAGTCTTGCAATTTTGTGTGTGTGTATTTAACTTGGTTCTAGAACCCCTTAGCGAACTTGAAGGAAATAAATTAGGATTTCAAGACTAAAATTTGAGATAAAAAACCAACGTTTTTAAAATTAACATTTTTATATGGTGCCAAAGTTTATTTAAAAAAAATTATTGAAATATTAGTTAAAACTGGTCGCAAGTATCTAAATATTGCATTGTAAGGTAACTAAGAACGGTTCCCAAAATTTCAGAGCTCTAGCTTGATGGGAAGTCGGTTAAATTAATGATCGAAAATTTGATGACATACTGATACACTCACAGACAGACACACACCAAGTGAAATACATAAAAACGTTAAAAGTAACTAAAATTAATTAATTCATCCGGTAAATTAAATGGTTGGAATGCAGTTTAACCCAATCACTCTTGGCGACAAGAATTATTTGGCAATACTTTGCCAAATATGGCTCCCCTGGTCCGTTTTATGGACTTAACGTTCAGCCAAAAAAAAAAATTGCTATGTTTGGTGCCAATTTTTGAAATCGCGCCAAGTAGTTGGGCTAAACGGCATTATTAAAGAAAATATTAATTAAAACTTGTCGCAAATGTCTATATATTGCATTCTTAGGCGAGTAAGAACGATTCCCAAAGTTCCAGAGCTCTAGCTTGATGGGAAGTTGGTTAAATTAACGATCGAAAATTTGATGACACACACACATCAAGTGAAATTCAGAAAAAACGTTGTAAAATACGCACAAATTCATTAATTTTAACAAGTTTTAGATACAATATTTTTTTTTAAATATAATTTAAGTGGTTTTTTTTTTTTTTTTTTTTTTTTTTTTAGTTTGGCTCAATGCAAATTCAAATTGTAAAGATTCATACATAGTCCGTCAAATAATTTTTAAGACCTACAGCAGATTTCAGAGCGTACATTTGGGATCATCCCAATTTCTAGATGAACATGGATGTTTTGACAGTATTATAGTAGCTTTTCATTACTTTCAAAGAATGAACATCTGAATTTTCAAAATTTGGAGCGTGGAAGTTTTCTTCTCACGAGTGTATTCTAGTACAGGGTGTTTCGAAACTTATGGGCATAAATTTAAGGGTGATAGAAAACATGTAAACAAGCAATTTTCACCATACCATACAAGGCAGAGGGCAAGTGGTGAATCTCTAGACGGCGTTGTAATGTAAAGCATAAAGAGCGAGTTTCCTTACAAATCGACATTTCTACCGTGAATTTCTGGAGACATGGCAACGTACAATAATCAGGGAAATGCCGTGCTATCTGAAATCCACTGAAGCAGTGACAATGTGTAGAAAAAGAATTACTGCTTTAAGCTTTATATTACAACGCCGTCTAGCGGTTCACCATTTTCTCTTCGGCTATGTATTGTAACAGTGAAAATGGCTGGGGTAGATGTTTTCTATTACACCTTAAATTTTTGCCCATGGGTTTCAAAACACCCGGTATCTCTAAATAGTAATTGCATCAGTATCAAGATTTAACCATTGTACCCAGTGGTAATGATCGACGATGATTTTTTTTCTTGTGTGTATATAAACATACACACACACATATATATGTATACACATACGTACATACATACGTATATATATGCACTCTAGAACAAAAAACAACGACGCATCAAGGAGTTGCCCGAGTGTAATGAAATTTCGTATACAAATACATTTGGACCGAACATGCAAATGATTGAAATTGATGTCCAATGAATGAATAGCGGGAGCTACAGCTCATCGAAACTGCTCACTCAGCAGGTATTTTTTAATCTGATGGTCAAATTTTCTGTTGCATTGCGATTTAGGTTACCTTTCAACGACTGAAAAAAGCTTCGCCACAGGATTCGAGCTCATTACGAGCAATTGTCACAGTTTGAAAGAGGTCGTATCATTGGGTTGAAAGAGGCAGGTTGGGCAAATCGGAGAATTGCTCGTTTTATGGGTCGAAGCTATGCGGCGATTAGAAGATGTTGGCAAGAATGGGTGGACAATGGCAGATTTCAGCGTCATGAGGGTAGCGGTCGAACTAGGGCCACAGCAGATCGGGAGGACGGAGTGATTGTCAGATGAGCTGTCACAGCGCCTGATTTATCGTCATCAACCATTAGACGTGAGACCCGCACACGAGTGTCCATCATGACCATTCACGGATGGTTGATAGAGCAAACTCTACGTTTGTACCGACCGCTATGCCACCTGCTACACTCGCCTGCACACTGTCTAGCCAGATTGCAGTGGTTTAGATCTATCAGGTTGAAATGATGCTAGATGGGGACGGATAGTGTTCAACGACGAATCCCGCTTCCAACTGTGTCCTGACGATCATCGAAGACGTGTCTGGAGAAGCCCAGGGCAGCGTGCAGGTCCTGCTTTCACTATTGCATGCCCTACAGGTCCTCAACCAGGAGTTATGGTCTAGGGTGCAATTTCCCTTAATAGTCGGACCCTTTTGATCGTCATTAGAGGCACACTTACAGCACAGCGGTACATCGACGACGTTCTGTTTTGCTACCATTCCTTTTGCAGTACCTTGGCCTTATTTTTCAGCAAGATACCAGACCCCATACGGCACGTATTGCTGTGAACTGTCAGCTTGTCAAACACTTCTTTGGACAGCCAGATCTCTCTCCAATCGAGCATGTATGAGATAACACATCGATCAATAACTCCCGAGACTAACCCAGAGATGGCGCTCGTAGTAATATCTAGTAACCAGGTCTTTCTAGAGTACTAACCTTTGCTTGAAACGTGTCAAAATTTTAAGTCGATCGGACCAGGAAAAAGGTTTTTTGAAGTGAAGTGAAAAAGGTTTTTTCCAAGTGGGTGCCGCGATTGCTTTCGATGGAACAAAAACAGCAACGAGTCGATGATTCAGAAAGCTGTTTATCGCTATTTACTCGCAACAAAAAAGATTTCTTGCGAAAAAAAAAAAAAAAAAAAAAAAAAAAAAAAAAATTTTGAAAAGCATTGGAACGATTGTATCACCCTAAAAGGTGATTAACAAAAGGTGTTATGTTGATGAATAAAAAAAAAATTTGCAAAAAAAATGTTGTTTTCAATTTTAGACTCGGGAGTTATTGATCGATGTGTTATGATGGGAAGGCGACAGCATCTTCCACGGAATGTTGATGATCCAACCCGACAGTTGGAGAAATTTGGCAACAAATACCACAAGAGACCATCAGGAAGCTTTATCACTCTACCCCACGTCGTGTGGCAGCTTGCATCCAGGCTAGAGGTGAATCAACACCTCATTGAGCTCGTGACTTTGTAACTATGTAACTCTGAAATAAATAATTCAATTTTTCTGAAATTCTAATCATTTTCTATTCTGTAAATAATTTTCCATTTATCCGCCAATTTTTGTCTCCATCGGACAACTCCTTCTTGATGTGTCATTTTTTTTTGTTATGGAGTATGTATATATATATATA
>BMAW01014686.1:294792-361878 GCA_019974015.1 Nephila pilipes
ATATATATATATATATATATATATATATATATATATATATATATATGCGTGTGTGCGCATTATATATGTATACACACTCAATAAATAAATATATGTATTACGTTGCAATTTTGATTTCAGTCACCTGTTTAGAAAGGCTGAGACATGTTAAATCTGTTAGATGCTCAATGTTTTCCTACAGTCGTGGATATGCAGAGTGGGATGAAGTTTGAATAAAAGTACGATTGAATACTAGTGAGACCCTTAGCAGTTAGTATGAATTTAGAGCAAAATTAATCAACTTAAGGCTCCCGTTTACCAGACATTTTATGATCGCGGTATCGAGCGCGCGATCAGTGATGTTTGAGTCGAACCGTGCGTTTGAGTACCGATTTCTCCTAAAAACAGTCGTGTCGAGTGATGGGCGTTAACAAATACAATGGGGTGCCAGTTCAAATGTCGACACTGTTATCTGATCGCAGTTCAGAATTACGAGACGTATTGGCTGCGGTTAGTGTACCTTTGTGTCGGGTAGAAATACAGACGGAAAGAGTTAAGTACAACAATCACATATATATGGCGTTTTTTTTTTTTTTTTTCATCATTTCCTCGCTGAATATTTCTGACCGACACAAAGGTCCATTAGCCGCAGACAATACCCTTGGTAATTCTGAATCACGGTCAAAGGTGAAATTTAATTCATGATGCGCATTCGATTATTTTGAAACATCTAAACCTAATAGTGTAAGAATATTTCATACAACGTTAGAGACATTTTTTACAACGCTCGCCTTCGCAGTTTTGCGTACTTCTCGAATGTTGTTTCTATTGGTCATCGAACTGAAAGCCCCCCCCCCTCCTTTTCCTAGGATTATTTGCAATTTTCCAATCTTTTTTATGTTTTTGAACAATCTTTTCTACCCATCTGTGGCTACGCTAAACTTCCTTTGCAATATCCCGCAGAAAATTGCATACCTCAGACGTTAGAATTACAGTTTTAGGAATTCCAATATTAGTTTTAGTTTTCTTGTAGCCCATTTTCACATCTAAAATTTTTTTTCTCCTTGAAATAATATTTTAAATGTGAAAATTAAATATTAGTATATTAACGAAACGTTACTATTAAATTGAATCATTACAAAAAAAAAAAAAAAATAATGCTGGCAAAATCACAAATTTTATTGGTTAAAAATTATTATACAAATTGAATTATTCTAATAATTATTATTAAATTATATTAATCAAATTTTAATTTATTTTTGCTTTTTAGCATAATACATTTTGTAACGCGCATTCTATTGTTCCTTGGGACCGCGGTTAGCCTAGTGGTCATGCCTTCGGATTCGTGGCCGGTGGTTTCCGTTCAGTCGTGGGTTCAAGCCTTGGCCGTCGAAGATCCGCCGTATAGCTGGGGCTGATGCACGTTAAATCTGTCGGGGCCCAAAATCCTCCCGTTGATGTGGTGTGGAAGTTAGGAGAGGGAGGGGTCAGCTCAGGTGTCGTCTTTGTCACTTAACAGTGGTTCATAATTACGAGGTCCGTTGCCAATAGCCCTCATGTTGCTTCTAGTGCGACGTTAATAAAAACTAAACTAAAATATATTGTTCCTTAAATATTAAATTGAAGGCAGTATTTAATAACATTGTTTTAGGTCTATCTCTCTTTAATATCAGGGTGAGGAGTATACTGAATTTTTGGATTCACTGCATATCCAATACACTATGTATATATGTATCTGACAAATTATTTACCTCAATATCAATAACTTCAAAACCTTACGAATGGCTCAGAATTGATTTTCATTTGGTCTTTATTTTAATTATTTCAAAACTGCTTTTTAAGAAAACAATTTTTATTACTTAACATTACGTTTCCGTATTTGGTATATTTAACGTTACTCATTTCTTAGTATGAAGTAATAAAGTCTTTCATTAGAGTTAATCTTTTTTTTTTTATTATTATTATTATTCTTAGGCATAATTGAGTTAAAAAAAGTTTTAATAATAAAACTAATGTTTTTTTTTTTGTACAAAATATGAAATAAAGCGTTATATTTTGACATGCGAGAGAAAGTTTTCACAATGTGAGAGTTCCAATAGCAATTTTTGGTCAAAGATTTTGCAAATTAAGGTTTCCGCGTACTACCCATTTTGAATTCGTGAATGTAATGTTGATTCTATGAAATGTTTGCTTTCCTGCACAAATCAAGACAATTTTGTCTATTTGAATGTAGAACGCATGTCCGAAAGAGCAGAAATTTTTGAAGGTGTCAGCAGAATTTCATTTTTTCTTCGATTTTGGAAAATATTTTTACTCCTATTTTAATGACTTGATTGCTAGTTCCGTTTTTTTTTAAAAAAAATATTTCAGATAATCGGAGAGAAAATATAATTCCATAGAAACATTTTTTTTTTTTTTTTTGCTTTTTAGGACACACTTTTTAGCATCAAATACATATGAGTAAAATAGTCTAGATTTAGGAAGGAAAGTAGAAATCCAATAGAATTAACATTAAGTTCATGAAATCAAAGTGGCCTTTAGACGGAAGCTTTATGGCTCAAAAAACACGGTATTTTTCATTTTTTAAGAACAAAACTCGAATGAAAGGGGCTGAATTTAATCTGATTAACGAAAAGGAACAATAGTTTAAGCTATGTTTGTTTTTTGACGAATGCAATTAGATAAATTGGCGTCGCATTCGACATATTCGATGTCAATCGAAGGAATGATGAATGCCAATAAATTTATCATCATTTAAAAAAAATCGATTCTGTTCCTGAAACAAAAGTTTTTTTTTATAGATAAGGAAAAATTGCGGCAAGATTCAAAAAATTGTCAGATAATTTCTTCTGTAAACATGATAACACTCCTTCAATAGTCTGGAAATCGCTTAAAAGAAACATCTTTATTTTATATTAAACTCATTACATAAGAGATTTTCCCAAGATAATGTTAACAAATAGATGGGCTGTAACTCGGATAATCTACTTGAACAAACAATTTATTTGTGAACTCACAACAAAGAAATGAATAAAAAATGAAAAAGAAAATAGTCTGATTGGATCAAAGCCAAAACATTGTCGAGAAATGATAAGTAACAGAGAAAGACGTCAAAGTAATCACATCTTCATTGTATTAGTATTGCTGATGAGATGGAAATTTGCTGAATTATAGAAATATTATGATTAATAACAGTGATATTGTTTGATATATATATATATCTGATATTTGATTTTTAATTATGTAATAAAATTAATTCTCTGAGAATTATAATACTTTAAATCATTTATTGTTTTCCTTAGAAGTGAGCTTAGTGCATGTAAAGTGAATGAGAGATGACGATGGAGTTTAATGGCGCAAGACCCAGATGTGGCCTTGTTGCGTCAAACAAGAGCTAACTGTGATCTAGACGTTCGAAAAAAATTAAAAGAAAAAAAGAGAGGTAAAAATTAGTTGGCAAGGAGAGTCTAAAATACAGAAAGATCGCGTGTTCAGGGGGTGCATGACCCGCGTTTAGCAAAAACGGTAAATCTCATGGGGGGAAAACGCTTCCTAGGGGTCATGATGTCCATATTGTTACAAATTTGTAAATATTACTTGTATTTGTCTTAAAATATCTCAGACAGATCGGAAATACTCAGTTTGGGCATAAATCGAGCATTCAATGTTAAAAAACGGCATTTCTAGTGATTTGGCGACTTGGTGACCTTTTAGAAGAATTCTTGGCAACCGCTTCACAAGATTTGGCGAAAAATAGATGTCCCTGGAAAGTTCTCTCATCGAAGCTCTAGGACTAATATTAAGCGAGATAGTCTAGAACCTTGGCGGAACTCTTAGATATTCACGCCAAGTCAGGTATAAATACCACCGGCCGGGAAATTGTAGAAATTGCTAGTAGAAATAGGTGAAATTGTCCACCTGTAGAAATTGCTACGAATAAAAGTCTTGGTTTTTAAGAGATTGTTTCATCGATTCTCAATCAACACGAAACCCGAAGCGTGGTACAATATCTACCTAAAGAAAGTTAGCTCCCGAGGGCTTAATGCAAGTAAAAGGGAAAATGCGAATACAGAATTTTAAAATATATCTAATTTTGTAACAGCCCTTTTACAGGGCTCTTTACAATTGTTCATAGTCACCAAACTTTGTCATCGGCTAGTCATACGATTCTTTTATTAAGAAAGAACCAACACAATTGTCATTGGCGACGGCCTTACAATTTTCATCCTCAGTCAAATTACAAGGACCCTTCCTGAGTTGGTGCCTAATTCTTCAAATTTTCTCCACCACGCGAACGTGAAAAGTTGGAGCCTAAATTGGTTTAACGTGCATTAGACCCCCTATACGACGCGTTTTTAGTGGAATTTGGTCTCGAAACCACAACGGAAAGAACGCCGGTTGTGAGCTCGCGACCATGACGACTCTGCTACTATGGCCATCCGGTCAGTCACAAAACTCTTGGGCTTAAGTCTTAATTTCATTTAACACCAATCGTGATGTACGATAAGTGGAATGGAAATTCAAAATCTTTAATGCAATCGTGGAAGTCGAGGATCATGGTAATGAGCTCATGGTCAACGGGGTTTCAGTCGAGTCGTGAGTTCGAATCCCGATTCCACCAAAGACCCTTGTTGAGGGGTCGATGCACATTAAATCTGTTAAAGCTCGTGTCGGAATGGTAAGAAGTTTGAAGAGAGAGGTACCAGTTTAGATATCGTCCTCATCACTTGATAGCTGCTCGAAATTACGAGGTCCGTCGCCAATAGGCTTCGTGTGTATTTGAGTGCGGTTTAAAAAATATTCAATTAATCTAAAATTTTCAAAATGATGTAGAAGTTAGTTGAGGTGTCGTTCTCGTCACTTGGAAGTCAATTACGACATCCGTCGCTTGCAATACTCGTGCAGCTCTGGTGTGAGTGAGTGAATGTGAAGTTTGTTGGCGCAAGAGCCAGATATGGCTATGCTGCGCCAAACAAGATTTAACTGCGGTCTAGACGTGAAAAAATTGAAGAAAAGACAAAAATTGGTTGATAAGAAGGAGGGTCGAAAATAGAGAAGGATCGTTAGCGTATCATCTCAGAAGAGCGTAACCCGCGTTTACCAAAGACAGTAAACTTCATGGGAAAGAAAAAGATCACTAGGGTGCCTCGGGGTCATAATGCCCGTACTTACCGGAAGAAGGTAAGTCCCTGAGATCCCCTGATATTATCCCCAGGGGCAGGGTGCCCGGCTATACCCCCAGACATCGGGTACCCATTTTAGTCGCCTCTTACGGCATGCATGAGCTACAGTGAGACTATTCTGTCATCCCCGGTCACCACACGGGTCTCGTGTAGCTAGGGAATCAATGCAATTAAGGGCGGGGGGGGGGGGTGATTCATTGTCTCGTGTCGTGGAAGTCAGTGACAACGGACAGGAGAATTAGTTTCTTCTAAAAGAGAGATTGGAATTTAAAATCGGCTAAGCTGAAGGTCACTGGAGCATAATTGCCATTTTTTTCCATTTGTTTTTGTGTTTGTTGAATGTGTATCTTTTTTTTTATCTTTATGAAAATTAGTACATTAAAAAAAACCCACATAGTGTTATCCTTTCGAAACGTCATTAGAGGTCACCGGATCCTACATATATACATAGAGTATACAATTTATGATAAACACACATCATTTTACAAGTATATACTCTTTCTCATATTTATAAGGATAGTCGATATATATTTGAAGAACCGAATTAAAAGTACTTGCGAAATAGATCATGCAAAACACAATGCATTTACTAAAAAAAAAAAAAATCTAAATTGTGGTTTATTTAAAAAGTATGCAAGATGTTTCGAAACTCATGGGTAAAAATTTAAGGGGTAAAAATTTATTCTTGATTGGAAACATCTAAATAAGCAATTTTCAACCAAGAATACATAGACGGAGAGCAAGTGATTAACCGTTAGATGACACTGTAATGCAAAGCATAAAGCGAGATTTCTTACACCCCGTCATTTTTTCCGTCGATTTCAGGAAGCATGACTTTTCCCTGATCTCTGTACGTCGCCATGGGTTCCAGGAGCCCCGACTTTTTCTCGATTTCTGTATGTAACCATTCTGTAGGTTGAAAATTGCTAAATTAGAGGTTTTCTATCACCCTTTAAATTTTTTACCAATGAGTTTCGAAACACCCTGTATAAAACAAAATTAATCAAGAATGAAACCAAATTTATTTTTCCTACATTTTAGATGATCGTAGTTTTAAGGACAATGAGGCCTTTATCATTTTATTTAACTTACGAGAAAATAGTTAAAGATATGCATATCTTTTAGCTGCATGTCTAACCCAATTCATGCATAAGATACAAAATTCTCTCGAATGGACTTTAGTTAAAATGCCTAAAAAAAAAAGAACTTTTGATAACTAAAGTGCGTAAAATGTTTTTTTTTACATGAAAGTGGGAAACCAGTTTGCCGTATAGCTTAAATAAATTTGAAGATATAAAACTGCTGTAGATAATGGGGATAAAAAGAATCCAAGAAAAGTTATCCAAGATAAAGAACCTACGCGTCTTCTTCCTCTGCTATATTGTTTTTGTTGCTCTATTGCTGGAATTGACCGTAATTTTAACGGAAAAGTTTCGAGGTCAACAGTAATATACATTTTAAATAATTGTGATATGTCAAAATGTATTAAAAACCAGCACTAACTGATAAACACAACAAGATATATCTGTGAGCCAACAAGATATATCTGTAATCTAGACAGTTGAAATAGTGAAAAAAAAATATGATAACAATTTGTTGACAAGAAGAAAGTTTAAAAATAGAGAAGAATCTCTAAGGTCTCCCTGGTGCACTACCAGTATTTAATAAAGACAGTAAACAGTTTTCCTACTTAAGAGTGGGTGACTGTGGGGTTTTATGGCGCAAGAGCCAAAGCAGGCTATGCTGCGCCAAACACTTGTTATTGCCTAGTAAAGAAGACAGATCACTAAGGTGCTTCGGGTGAGTGATACCCATACTTACCAGAAGAAAATAAACTCCTCAGGGAGTATAATTATGAAAACCAGTGTATTGTAATTCCATCAACAAAAAAATATCTGAAAGACAGGAATGAAAATAAAACTCCGAAATTATTTGATTTTACAGCACTTCAGAAACTGATTACTATCGCAATGTTTTGTGATGGAATGCACTTAGATAAAAAAAATTATCTCATGTGATCACAGATTTAGTTGCGCGTTCCAGTAATTAAAAATTAAAAAAAAAATACAGTTGTCTTACATTTTATATCTATTCAAGTATGATTAACACATTTCGTAACACAGAAAAGGAAATGCTAAGCAAAAAATAATAAGAGACAGTTACAAATACTGTCAATGGAAACTTGGGAGAAAAAGCTCAATAGTTAGAAATACCTAATATCCATGACATTTTTGCATTTTAAAATCTCAACAAAAGAATGAATAAATAACTTTCCAAAAGATAAAAAACATACTAGGAAAAGTCGTAAAAATGATTGAATTTTCCTTCTTAAATAATTTCTCTGTCAAGTTTAACTAACTTAAGTCTTCAAACGAAGCTTGAATGTAATTTCATGGTAATTGCCCTTTGTACTTCCTGCATTGGATAGTTTACAATTTTTAAAGACGCTTAACATTGAGCAATTTGATTATGAAACGATAAAGTGATAATTCTGTATCAGGTTTATTCCTCCCTGCTATTAATATTTCTTGACCTAGAATCGTTAGATAGTTCCTGCCCTGGGTAGAATTTCAAGGTTGCCAACACGCATGCATTTCATTGCTTTATCTTTTAAAGTAAAATGCCATCAAATGATAACACAAGAATTGCGCTGACATGGGCTCCACATGTAACGAGAAAGAGTAGAAGACCAAGGGTCACGTTACACCATTTGACCGTAGAAGAGAGGAATTCATTTGGATGGTCGAGTTGGGGAAGTGCCCGGGAGGTAGCAGTATATCAGGTTGAAAGGTGCACAGGTATTGTAGCCTCATGTACCAGTTTGGTGCAGTGAGAATCGAAGATGATGTCAAATATCGGACAACCATCTAAAACACTTAAATATTTGTTTTGATATACGAGTTGCGACGAAGACAGAAATTGACGTTAAGCCTCGTAATTTCGATTCACGATTGGGTGGCAAAATCGACATCTTAGCCCGTACCTCTCACATTTCACAATATCACCACATCGCATGAGATGATCGGGACCCAATACATTCTCCAAAATAGAAACTTTTACAGTTTTACGCAACTCTCTTTAGGGAAATCAGAACATAAATATATGAATCGTTGACTAAGGAGAGCGCGACCTGTTTAGGGAATATTACGACATTTTCAATAAACAATTTTTAAGCATTTTTGAAATTTTTTAAAAAAGCATCCCCTTTCACCTCAACAAATATTTTGTACACGAATATGCGTTAAACATTTCTGAAAATTAATTGTACAGAAAATTTATTTGAAAATAGTGTTTTTTGATACGCATACGAATATACGTTGGCTTCCGAAAGGTAAGCATACAATTGATTGGTTGTTTGAATATTAACATCGAATTTAGAAGTAACATGAATGCTATTGGCGACTGACCTCGTAATTTTGAGCCTAGGTCAAGCGACGAAAGTGACAACTGAGCTGGTACCCCCTCTTCAAAATTCCCACCTCACTAACGTAAGAACAGGACTTAGAATCTGAACAGATTGAACGTGCGTTAGTCCCACTACGAAAAACTACGAGGAAGGTCTTTTGTGATATAAGGATTGGAAATCACGATTCTCGTCGGAAACAGCGACAGCCAAGAGCACGCGATCATCACTACTCGGTTCGTGCGGCCACGCTAAGCACGTGAAGATAAAAGTAACAGAAATTGAAAAATAAAAATTTGGTATTGACACGAAAATACATATGGACTCAGCAAATGTGTTTAAGTTTCAAGGAATTTAAAAAATTATGTAAAAGTGAAAAAAAAAATTTATTTTCCGTGTGCCATAAGAGGACGTCGCTATTGCGTAATGAACAAAATGACGTCCAAAGAAAGAAAAATAAAATCTTTATCAATAAGATATGTGATCACCCTGGACCCCTTCACACAAAATCTATACCTATTGTTCACTCTTTCAATGTGGTTATCAACGATCGCAGATGTCAGCAAAGACCATTTCTCCTTTAGGGTAGCTTCCAACGGTTGGAGGAAGTAATCGTGCCGAAACAGTGCGCCTGTTGCAAGAACTTCCTACACTTTCCAAGCACAATGGTTACGGTATCTTTGCTGATGACTCTGCTGTGTTAGCTCAGGGGGCTAACTTAAAATATACCGTCAAAGCTCTCCAAAATTATCTCAACATCTTAGAACTTTGGTTAACGGACTGGAGGATAGCAATCAACGTTGATAAGACTCAAGCAATAATCTTCAAAAAGTATGGCACAATAAACCCCAACAATAATCTAAATCTTTTTGATGAAGAGATAAACTGGGTCTCGGTAGTACGCTACCTTGGACTTCAGTTAGACTCGAAACTCACATATAAGCAGCATATCAAATTCCTGACAGAAAAATTTTGGAATAAAATTCATTTATGTATTTCACTCATAGGCAGAAACTCTCCTCTCTCATTAAATAATAAAGTCTTACTATACAAACAGATCCTTCGCCCAATCATCACCTACGCCTCCCCTGTTTGGGGTTCGGCCGCACAAACTCGCATGAAAAAGGTCCAAATAATGCAAAACAAAATTCTCAGAATAATGACAAATTCCCCCTGGTATATAAGAAACAATGTAATCCACAATGATCTTCAAATTGAACCAATTGCTTCATATATCACTAAGCTCTCTCGAAATCTCTTCACCACCATTCTCCATCACAATAATCCAATTATTAAGGCTCAAATTTTTTTTACCAACCCCCACTCCAAATTCAATTTCGCATATAAAACTACTAAATGGTCCCTCCCACTTAAACCCCCATAACTTTCTTCATTTTTCACAATTATTAGACCTTCATTATGCAAGATTTTGGTACATTTAACTTTGTTTAATATCCTCTAATCACACAGCGTTGATACTGCAAAGTGTCACTGGTACTTTTGATGTTTCTTTTTTTTTTAGTCCAATCGCCCTTAGGCGTCTTCTACATTGTTTCTTACGACCCACTATATCCTTCATTTTGAGCAAAAGCGATGACTCGCTGATGCTCGTCAGTTTTTCTTATGTATGTATGTCAATGGTTACGGTAGCTTAGTAGTCATAGTCGTAGACTCGCTGCCTGCATTTTCTTTAATTTAGTTTAGTTTTTATCAACGTCGTACTAGAAGCAACACGAGGGCTATTGGCAACGGACCTCGAAATTTGGAACCACGGTCAAGTGACGAGGACGACATCCGAGCTGGCACCCCCTCTCCTAACCTCCACACCACGTCAACGGGAGGACTTTAGGTCCCGACAGATTTATCGTGCATCAGCCCCGGCTACACGGCGGGTCTTTAGCAGCCAAGGCTCGAACCCGCGACTGAACGAAAACCACCGACCACGAATCCGAAATCATGTCCACTAGGCAACCTTGGCTACGGCGTTTTCTTTAAATCGTGTTTCGAGCCCTGGTACCACTTGAGATCCGCCGTGTAGTGGTATTGATGCACATTAAATCTAGTCGAAGTCTTCCCTGGCCATGAGATGGTAGTTTGGAGAGGAAGGAAACAGTTCAAGTGTCGTCCTCGTCACTTGACCGAGATTCAAAGTTACTAGGTCCGTCCTTTCACTTGTAATGACTTAAGAATTTAGAGCCAATTTTTCAACGTTTATATGGAACTAGAATATTCCAAACTAGAAAACAACGAAATAGATATGAATAAGGTTACTTTTCTTTCATTTTTTAAACATTTTTTTGGGTTATATGGTTTAAACCTGTTGGTTTAAACATGTTTTGGGGTTTGGGATTACTTTTTGAAAATACCAAAAGAATGAATCGTGTTTTTTCCCCGTTTCTGTCAGATTTCTACATAATTTTTCAATTCGGACAGCTGCATATTCAAATCGATTTCTTTTTCAAAAAATGCAAGTCAAACAAAACTGATAAGAAGATTGATGGAAATATTTTTTTTTTTTTTTCATTGATTGAAAGAGATGTGTATGCGGTACTAAATGATTTTTTTCATTTTCAAATTAATTCATTAAATGCCAAAAGTCGTTACACACTTCTTGATTGAAATTAGAAATAATTTTGTTACTGAGGAGGAAACAGTAACCCGTGAAACCGTAGATAAAATCCGAGCGGAACAGAAGCGATCACAAGATTCATTTCCTATAAAAATCCCACTTTTCATGTTCCCGTTTTCATTGAACTTTGACCTTTCACTTTTTCAGTTAAGATATTTATTATATCGTACTTCCTACGTATCGACATAATCGTCCGATTTTTTAAAAATTTGTATCGTATTAAGGAGACAGACTTGCTCCTACGGAATAGAATTTGCATTCTATATGTCGATTTTATTTCCATTCTTTTTTATCGAGCTGTGGGGAAGAAACCCACTTTTAAGTCTGTAGAGAGAAATGTAGTTCTACAAGAGTTATTGAGAAATTTTTAAAATGCTAGACATAAGCATAGCATTATAGAAGTTGTTTCGAAACTCATGGGCAAAAATTCAAAGGGTTAAAGAAAACATCTCAACAAGAAATTTTCACCCAACAATGCACAGGAGAAAACAAGCGCGTGGTGAACTTCTAGGCGGCGTTTCGTGGAGTTAGTTTTGTTAATGTCGCACTAGAAGCAACACGAGGGCTATTGGCGACGGACCTCGTCATTTGTAACCTCGGTCAAGTGACGAGGACGATACCTGAAATGGTACCTCTCTCTCCTAACTTCCACACCACGCCATGGGAGGACTTTGGGTCCCGACAGATTTAACGTTCATCAGCCCCGGCTACACGGCGGCTCTTTAATGGCCAAGGCTCGAACCCGCGACTCAACAAAAAACGCCGGCCATGAGTCCGATACCTTAACCACTAGGCCAGGGGTCGCCAAACTTTTTTGATCATCGCCCCCTATATAATTTTTCGAAATCTCCATAGACCCCCACAAAGGTAATTTTCAGGTAATTAAAATAAAACTATATATTAGTCTAAATATTTAATAAATCAGAAACAGTAAGTAAAGTAGCTACAGAAATCAGATTGTTTTCTGGTTTATTATTTTATTTTCCATAAAGAATATAATATTAAGTCAATTATAAAAATATTTTAAATTTTTACGTACGCAGTTAGATATGTGTGATTTGCGTATTAAGAACTGTTTTTCCTTCGAGTCCCAATAGACCCCCATTCGACCCCTTGGGTCAGATAGACCCCTAGGGGTCTATATAGACCACTTTGGCGACCCCTGCACTCTAGGCTATCACGTCCACAGGCACTGTCATAGAAAAAAAAGTTTCCCACTTCTCTCTCCACCATCCCCTCTGCACTCCCAAGAAAATTTATCAAAATGTTCATTTTCTGGGGAGTGCAAAAATATTTTAGGCATATTTTTCCCAGAGTGGAGAATAAAGAATGCATTAAATGTAAGCAGTATTATATTCTTCTGAATAGTGGTCCATCCTGTTTATCATACATTTTGCCCTGTTTTTAGTGTGAGGGGGGCGCATGAAGGTCTTGAGAAAAGAATTACTTTCATCATGGAATTCAAATTAATTTCTAATCTATAATAAAAATAAATCTTAATTATGTTTCAATCAAAGTTCGTTACGTACAGAAATAGATGCTAATGTATATTACATTCTTCAAATGACATTCTGCAATGGTGAGGTAAATTGTTTAGACTGTCTTCCTCGTCATTTGGTTATATAATGATGTTCTGAACTATACAATATCCATTGTCATCAGTTCGTTACATTATTTTAAAGCGGTGCCAATTAAACAAAGTAAATTTTTTCTTAAAAAATTAGTTTAAAAGGAAAGGAGGATTCTAAACATTCAGTGCAAAATTCTTTAATAAAAACGCAGCCAAACAGCGCGGGCGAAAATCATAAATATCTCATTCATGAAAAGAGTTTGAAATCAATGGTTTGCAATCGGCATAATTTGAGGCAGTTTGTCCAATTGTTACATATGGGTTTTACTACTATTGGTAAACTCGGCTGACGCACTCTCGGGATACCCAGGTGATCCTTCATTATATTCGACTCTTCTTCTTGGCAACCAATTTTTACCTGTAGCCCCCTCGTGATGCTTCCAGTGCGACTTTAACAAACCCAACCAACCTTTTTCCAAACGACTAGATTACAGTTCCACCTTGTTTGGCGCAGTTTAGTCCCATTTGGCTCTTGCATCATTAATCATCGTCATCATCGCGCAATTGTTACAATATATTTCTCTAAAATATCTCTAATTGGACATTCTTCCTTTCATAATCAGTAGCCGTGATAGTCGAAAAGCTGCGGTCCCAAACTCGTAGCCGTGATAGTCGAAAAGCTGCGGTCCCAAACTCGTAGCCGGTGATGTTTCAATCCAGTCGTTTTTTGGAATCATCTTACCTCTATCGAGGAGTGAGGTTTGATGCACGCAGAATCTAGTTCAGTGTCCTCACACTGACGAGGTGTGGAAATTTGGAGAGGGGGTTAACAGCTCCGATGTCGTCCTCGTCTTTTGACACATGTGCAAAATTACGAAATCCATCACCAATAACCTAGTTTTGCTTGCAAAGGGCGATGCTATTAAATAATCAATCACTCAACCTCTCATAATCGACCATTAAAGCCCATTGGATATGACAATGACCTTCATGGACAGGGACATTCAATTTCATTGATTGATTGCTTATTAATATCAAACTTAGAAGCAACAGAGGGCTATTGGAGACAAATCTCGTAATTTTGAGCCTTGGTCTAGTGACGAAGACGACACACTTGAGCCTTCTATCCCTTCTCCAAACTTCCAACTAGGAGGACTTGGAGTGAGTGATGGTGGAGTATAATGGCGCAAGAACCAGATGTGGTCATGCTACGCCAAACAAAGCAAGTGAGTAAGCGTAAAGTTGTGATCAAGACGTATGAAAAAAAAATTGAAAACAATAAGTTGAAGATTGGTTGACAAGACGGAAGGTCGAGAATAGAGAAGGATCGCTAGGGTATCCCGGGAGAGTGTAATCCGTGTTTACGAAGAACAGTAAACTCCATAGGAAAGAAAAAGATCATTAGGGTGTCTCGGGGTCATGATGCCCGTACCTACCAAAAGGAGACAAGCCGCTGAGATCCCCTGACAAAATCCTCAGGGAAAGGGAGCCTGGCTATACTTCCAGATGCAGGGTACCCATTTGAGTCGCTTCTTACGACATGCATGAGCTACAGTGGGACTATTCTGTCATTCCCGGTCACCACAAGGGCTTATTGTCTTTTATGCCTTTGCGGCGCACCACCCTTTAAAATTAAAATTTTGACAAAAATTTTTTTGCAGGCAATCTATTTAGGCCTAAAAGAGTACGCTGATAAATTTTTGTAAAGATTGCACTCACCGTTTTAATGTGGCCGCGGTAGCCTAGTGGTAATGGTTTCGAATTCGTGGCCGACGGTTTTCGTTCAGTTGCGGGTTCGATCCTTGGCTGCCAAAGACTAGCCGGAGCTGATGCACGCTGAATCTGTCGGGGCCCAAAGTCCTCCCGTTGGTGTGGTGTGGATGTTAGGAGAGGGGGGTGCCGGCTCAGGTGTCGTCCTCGTCACTTGACCTTGGTTCAAAATTACGAGGTCCGTCGCCAATAGCCCTCGTGTTGCTTCTAGTGCGACTTTAATTAAAACTAAACACCGTTTTAATTCTGTGGGTGGTCCCTGAGCGGAAACACTGCGCCACTAGAACTCTCATTAGTGCGGCCAAGCGCAAAAATGAGTCAAAGCTTCCGCATATGAATGAAGTAAAAAAAACACTGTATATCTTGGTTATATATATGATTTTGGATTAATAAATATTTACAGTTCTATAACATGAGTCTTATATACAAATATATTTACAAATTGGACTATTTTTTAGATTCATGATATTTTTGGAAGCACGTCACATCCTTTTGGAAGAAACACAAACCAACATTGCAGGTTTTGCGCATAAAAATAGTTTTGTAGGGCTTCACTTTCGTACTGCAGTATGCACATTTTCTGCGCGTACATTTAATTGGCATGTGTTTAATATATGATTGCTAAATGTGGTAAGGTAAAAACAACTTGTTTATTTACAAATACGGTTGTAAATAAAAAAAAAAATTACTTACACTTCATGCTACCTAGACATGTTTCTAAACCTGGGGTCACTACGTTACACCATGCAGAGAAAACCAGAAACCAGATGTTCTGTGTGTCATCGACTTCTCTTGCATAACATGCAAAGTTCTAGAGTCGCAGTGTTCCCGCTTAGGGAACACCCCCATATTATTCAACGATGCTACGTGTACTTTAGGTATAAAAAATAAAATAATATAAAATAAAGAGTTTACTCTATAACCTGCAAAGTAACATAGAAATTCCTATTCCAGCAATGTTTTTGTACCTGAAAAAAAAACTAGACAGAATTTCTTGATAACATAAAATTTTACATCAAGTATTGTATTTGAAAATTATGGACTGGCTTGTTTGATGCTATCGTCTCTTATTTAAGTAAATAGGTTAAAGCAAATGGGAAACCAATATCTATCCATTTATTGATGAATTTACTGGTTCCAGAAGCGAATCAGTTGAGGTGTTCCCTTGCGTGGAACACTGAGCCACAAAGGATTATAAGAACGGACTTCTATCAATCTCGAATGTGCGGTCGGGCGTTTCATCGAATCATTGGTTCGACCCTGATACTACCAAAGACTCGCCATGTAGCGAGGCTGATGCATGTTGAATCTAGTCGAGGTTCTAAGCTTTTCCATGGCGTGGTGTGGACGTTTTGGGGGGAGGTGCGAGCTCAGGTGTCTTCCTCGTTATTTGACTGAGGCTCAGAAAAACGAGGTCCGTCGCCGAAGGCCTCGTGTTGCTTCTGAGTGCGACGTTCATAAGCAATCACAATATCTTCTGATTTTCACCCCCCCTTCCTTGAAAACTAATACCTGTCGTTTCTTCCAATAATCCTATATTCTAGATAAAGCGTGTTTGATGCTGCAGATCCAAATCCAGCTTCCCCCTCCCACCCAAAAAAAAAAAAAAAAAAAAAAAATCCACAATCACCCCACTCATCCCCTTTAAAATAAAAGCTTAACACCGAAAAAAAAATTCTAGTTAAAAAATAATGAAGATGTAAATAAGGGATAAAAAAAAATAAGTTTTCCTATAAATACAATTTTCTGTGGTCTGAAAGGCTGTCATCTATAAGAATTAGCAATGTGCAAAGGTTATGAGTGTTCAAAAGATTACAAAGCATTTATAATTCAATGCTTTGAATTATAAATGCTTCAAATTAAAGCGATCGGTGAATCTTGAGCATCTTTAATCCCTATAGCGAGTAGTTGAAATAAAGTACGAATAATTCAAATACAAAATGAGTGTTTGCGAATTTTTTCAGGGTGACCGAAAAATATTGTGCGAGAACAGTGAAATCTCTGAATCACGAAACCGAACACTAAGACGAGAACAATCCGTTTCTCACGCTGTCCAGTCCGGCTTTAAATAACCATCTACAGATCAGTGTTGATGTTTGTATAATTCGCTTTCCTCCATCACCGGCAAGTGCTCTTCACTTTCGGTGAAATACCCGCCATGACTCACATCCGTAATCAATCCAAGGCCATCATTTTTCTCCCTCCGTCTGATTCAACACTCTCCATCGTCCGAAGATGGGTTCCCCCGATTTTATTGAAACAACCCAGTCTTAATTCGCTTGATGCATGAATCAGCCGTGGAATACTCTGGTCTTATTATTTTTTTTTTTGAACTGTTGCAATGTTTTTTCACTGTTTTCTTACTGTGAGTTTGGACTAAATATTCGTTCAAAAATTATGCCGTTGAAACACGAAGCAGAGAGTTAAGGGGATGAATAATCGTAATAAATTGAAATTTAAGTGAAAATTAAGCGAAGGAGGCGGGAAAAGGTTCAGTCGCGGGGGGGGGGGCGTCTTTCTACTCGTATGTTGGTGCTTATTAAGGGTGATCGTGGGATATTCACGAGGGATGTCGGAAACCTCGTAAATGTGAGCCATTGTCAAGTAAAGAGGGCGATTCCTGAGGCAGTATTTGCCTTTTCATATAATTTCAATGCTGAATGCGGCCGCGTTAGTCTAAGGTTATGGTCGCCGACTAGCTGCCGGCAGTACTTCGTCAAGTCATGAGTTCGAGCCCTGATGTCCCAAAAGACGCGCCGTGAAGTGGGGCTGATACATAGTTACATACATACTGGTTGAGGCCCCAAGGCTGATACATACAAGGCTGATACATGAGACCCCAAGGCTGAAGGCAGTATGTATAGGCTGATACATACTGGTTGAGGCCCCAAGTCTCCGTGGAGTGGTGTGGTGTGGCAGTTTGAAGAGGAAGGTGTCGTCCTCGTTACTAGACGGAGTTTCAAAATTACAAGTTTTACCATCAATAGCCCCCTTGTTGCATCTGAGTGCGAGGTTAATAAGTAAATCGCATCTTTGTTGGATGAGGAGTACAATGCCCAGTTCTATTTTATATGCAGTCAAAGGATTGTCAATAAAATTTTATAAGCCAGGAACGAGAAAGTTCTCGGAGACCTATCTTAAGGGGACTTAGTACCTTTGCACCTTCAAAAATTCGATTTTTAAAATTTGATTTTAAAAAATAGTACTGAATGTTAGGAGCATTTTAAAACAAACCGCGTCAAACTCCGACAATTATTACGCCCTGTGCAATAAAAAAATGTAAATGTCTAAAGTGGCTTGTTCTACGTAATGCAATGTAAACAAACCTCTTTTTCTCAGTTTGCTATTTTCACACTTTCCCACAGGATTAAAAAAAATCTTTTGCATGCAGAGCTTTTAAATTTTACGAGAGTGTTGTACTTGTAAATCTTTATTCTGTGAACCTCAATTTTGTTAATAGAATGATTAGATTTTATTTTATAACATGATACATGAAAAAAAAGTTACTAAATACAAACTTAACTTTTTTTAAATTTTTCAATTTTTTTAATGTAAGGTAAATTTAAAATTTGAGGTTTACAGAATAAGGTCATTATTTAGCTTTAATTTGGTATAAGAATTATGGTTTTACTGTACATCTTTCAAAAGTTATCTTGTGGGTAACAAGGTAAGCTAATTTATTTTTCAAATTTTTGTACGCATATTTCATGTTGTATAAGAAAGTATATTAATTTAATAGCAAAACTTGACCCAATATTTTAAACTATGCACTTTATTACACAAACTGGCAAAGTTTCATACTGAAAGGAGCAAAAATTGTTGTTTTATGAAGAATCGAAAAAAGTTTGTCAAAATGTTCTACTTTTGATTTCGTAAGGTACTAAGTCCCCTTAACAGAACTTTAAAAATTTTAATACAGAGGTACTCTGCTTAACAATGTCCTTAGTCAACGACAGCTTGCTGATAGCAATGTAAAAAAAGAAGGGAAAAAAAAGAAAGAGATAGATAGATAGAGAGAGAGAGAGAGAAATTAAACTAGAGGTAAAGACGGGGGCTTTGATCTACGTTGCCTAGTCCATTGTTTCCTGTTATTTCAGAGTCATCTAGCGGCTGTCGAGCGTTCCAAATGATCCACATATCAATAGATTTATTAATGTCGAACTATTACTAGAGAGATCAGCTGCCAGTAGTTCTCGTGTTGTTTTTAAATGCAAATTAATAAAACAATCAATCAATATACTACAAAGAAACCGAAAATATATATAATAAGTTACCAATGCCTTCTATACTTATGAGAAAATCGCCCCTACGATAACGAAAGTTTTCATCATCACAGATAATTATATGATTGTATGTTTTCATGATATATTTTTATCACCGTTTATCATTCAGAGATAATCGCGTGATTGTGATTGTTTATTAAGAGCTTCATGGGCTACAAATATGAAATATTACAGAATTGACCGGCAAGCACGATGCTCAGCAACTGTCACTATTCCAGGCATTATGCGAACAATTATGCCCTCTCTGCGTCATCTTGGGAGCACCAATACCATTAGCAGACGGTTTTATGCTTCTGGATTACCAATGATTACGGATATTACAGCTGAAATTACCCCAACAGCGTCGACAGAGGCTTCAGTGATGCCCCGATAGAGCAAACAGAGTGGCATTGGATCATCTTTAGTGATGAGCCCTTTTGTAACCTCTCCCGCTTGGGGAGGCAGCACGGTTAGAGCCACAATGGACTATTTTTTTCACATGTCACATATTCAAACAGTAGGGTGTACTGGTATAGTGTGCAATGCCGATTCCTCGTTGGTCTTTATCATATCACTTTGACGGCCCAAAGGTGCGTTTGAGAAGACCTGCGACTGGTAGCCATTCTTTATGTGAACAACACCCATCCCAGCCTTCTATTTCAACAGGACAACGCTCATGTTCATATCGCTGCTGTCTCAAGGCTTGCAGCCATAGACACTATACTGTGGTCAGACTCATAGACAGACCTGTCGACCATAGAAAACTTATGGCCATTCTGTTAAGACTCCGCCAGTACCACTATGTAAGATCTACAAGCGAAAATTCAATCGGTATGGAAAGAGTTGAGTCAAAACACCGTTAAGAGCATCTACGACTCCATGCAAAATGTGTGGCTGATTGTATAAGAAATAATGTCAGCCCAACACCCCATTGAGAGTTGTAATCATTTTTTATTTGGCCCAATAATTTTCGTCATATCTACGCTCAGTTTTTAATCATATCTTATTGTTGATGTGAGAACTAACTTATTTTCTAATATCTCATTTCAATCTGACTATTCTTTCTAGGTAAAACAGTCTGACGATAAGTGCATATTATAGAAAAATAGTGATTACGATGAAAGTTATTGGCAGGGTTTAATTATTTTTAATGCTTGATTTTAAAAGCAATAACACAACATGATGGCCATGCAAAATATAATCACCTAGGAAGCGAAGTTTTGCATAAATAACTTCTAACGTAGTTTATCCGAAACGCAAATAATATTAATAGTTGGATTTATATGTTTCAATTTTTCTAACTATTTTTTAGGTACATGAGGTTTGCTGCTACTCAATGGCAAAGTCACAATTTTCTAACAGCTCAGATTTGATTTACCGAAGATCTTTATATAACTTCTCGTTGTTATGGAATAGAAATTTGGAGAGTAAACAACAGCTCATATAAATTTCATGTATCACGTTGCCATATCTCTAATGATGAGTTCCATCTCCAAGAACATGCTGTTTTTTTTATTGCGACATTAAGTAAATGAATAAAAATGCTCAGATAGATCATGTCTACAAGTTATTGGTTTTAATGCAGTTTATATCAGATGTGACTTGAGATATATTTATGGGTTTTTTCTAGCGGATTGAAATCACTCAGCATGTAAAGGAAGTATAACAAAATGTCCATTAAAAGACAAAATCCAAGACAAATCAAATGATCGAGGATGAGTGTTTCGACATTTCCTTTGAGGAAGTGATATTCAAATGAGACAAAACCGCAAAAGGGGCTGAGTTTAAGGTCTGTTTACAAGACGATTCGATAAGATTAAATTTCAAAGAGTTATAGTCATTACTAATAGAGGTTGGCAGTTTTTCTCAATTTCCGGAGGTAAATCCGTTCACATCTTTTAACACAAAATTAGTTCGTTCTGCATGTGTTTTAGTCTGAAAACTAATGTTTTGTAAATCGTACGATGTGAAAATTCTCCTTTGTTTATATTTTGTACTCCATAACAGTGATTTAGTTTAGTTTTAGTTTTTATTAACGTCGCACTAGAAGCAACACGAGGGCTATTGGCGACGGACCTCGTAATTTTGAACCACGGTCAAGTGACGAGGACGACACCTGAGCTGGCACCCCCCTCTCCTAACATCCACACCACGCCAACGGGAGGTTCTCCATAACAGTGAACTGCATTTGATTTCCGCTCAGTTGTGAATTTTTCCTGTCTCGATGGCGGTGGTCCCGTCGTTTTCCTCACTAACAACAATATTTGAAACATTTTTTCACCGAGCATTTGCATTATTTTCATTTATTTAATAATTATAATTGTTTATTAACGTCGCACTGAGAAGCAACACGAGGGCTATAAGTGACGGACATCGTAATTTTGAAGTGACGAGAACGATACTTGAGTTGTAACCTCTTTCTCCAAATTTCAGCACCACGTCATCGGGAGGACTTGGGATCTCGACCAGACTACGTGAGTGTGTGAGTGATTGTGAAGTTTATTAGCACAAGAGCCAGATGTGCCCATACTGCGCCAAACAAGGCAAATCTGTGATCTAGACGTTAAAATAATGAAAATAGATTGGTCGACAAGAAGGGTCAAGTGAGAAAGTAAAGTTTATTGGCTTAAGAGCCAGATCTGGCTATGCTGCGCCAAACAAGATTTAACTATGGTCTAGACAGGAAGAAATTAAAAAAAAAGTCAAAAAAAATGGTTGACAAGGAGGAGGGGTCGAAAACAGAGAAGGATCGGTAGGGTATCCCGGGGGCGCGTCACCCATGCTTACCAAATACAGGAAAGAAAAAGATCACTAGGGTACCTCGGGGTCATGATGCACGTACTTATCTAAAGAAGACAAGTCCCTGAGGTCCTCGACCAAACTACATATATCAGCCTCGTTTAGTTTAGTTTAGTTTTTATTAACGTCGCACTAGAAGCAACACGAGGGCTATTGGCGACGGACCTCGTAATTTTGAACCACGGTCAAGTGACGAGGACGACACCTGAGCTGGCACCCCCCTCTCCTAACATCCACACCACGCCAACAGGAGGACTTTGGACCCCGAACAGATTTAACGTGCATCAGCCCCGGCTACACGGCGGGTCTTTGGCGGCCAAGGATCGAACCCGCGACTGAGCGAAAACCGCCGGCCGCTAGTCCACGACCTTGACCACTAGGCTACCGCGGCCTACATATCAGCCTCGACTACACGGCGGGTTTTTTTTGGCATCAAAGCTCGAACTCACGAGACGTCGAAAGCAACGCCGGCGCGCGTCCTTGACCATGACAACTAGGCTACCACGGCTACATCTTGTCCTTACACTACAAGGAGTAAAAAAGAAAATAATTTCGCAAATTCCTACTGTCCACATCCACTACATAGTACGATTATCGATTACTTGGCGTGCTTTTAGCTCCCTTTTATCGATAGACATGACAGACATTTCTTTTTAAATAGATTTGGTATAATCTAACCTCTTCCATTATGATAAACGTTTCTTAAAATAGCGAGTTGTTAATACAAAATGAAAAAGGAACAATCATTATGAGAGACACATTTGAATATAAAATGTCAAAAACCCTTTTGAATTTAAACATTTTTATTTCCTCATTTAACAGTGCAAATATCGTTATTCATTTGTAGCTACTCATGAAACTTTAAATATTCTTATGAAACTTAAATACATCTTTGTTAAGTTCTAAGCTCAAATTCCCACATTCCTCAAGTGTAAACTTCACATTCTGCCGCTGGATATGCGCCCCCTCTCTCAATTGCGCATTAAGATATAATTTAGTTGATCAGAATTTTTGTTCCTTTAGATAATAAACTTTTGTTCGTTCCCTAAATTAATATCACTCCGATCTGAAAAAAATCGGCTATTAGCGATACATTTCATAGTTTTGAAAAATGACAACGTTGACAGTTATGTTGTCCCTTTATTTCCCATATTTCTTCATTATCATACGTACGATAACATACATTTAGCACAGCCTGTTCAGACCCTGTCAAAGTAATACTGGAACAAGAATTTTATATTACTTTGGCACTAAAACTTAAATACTTAATAAGATATAGATTACAAAATAATAAATTATTCACTTCTCTCTAAAGCTTTTTCATTCACTATTATCGTTAAAAAAGACACAATCGATGTTTTATTACACACAGTTTAATGATTAAAAATAAACTCTTTTAGAATTTAAATTTGACAATTTCAAAAATCCCGAGAGTTTGGTTTTTATTCACGTCGCACTAAAAGCAACACGACGGATAAAGGCGACGGACCTCGTAATTTTGATCCTTGTTCAAGTGACGAGGATGACATCTGAGTTGACCCCTCCCTTTCCTAACTTCCACACCACGCAAACGGGAAAACAATTTTAGCCTCGAGAAATTTAAGGTGCTTTTAGTTTAGTTTTTATTAACGTTCGTACTAGAAGCAACTCGAGGGCTATTGGCGACGGACCTCGTAATTTTTAACCACGGTCAAGTGTCGAGGATGACACCTGAGATGTTAGGAGAGGGGGGTGCCATCCACACCACGCCAACGGTAGGTCTTTTGGCCCCGACAAATATAACGTGCATCAGCCCCGTCTACACGGCTGGTCTTTCGCAGCCAAGGATCGAACCCGCGACTGAACGAAAACCGTCGGCCACGAATCCGAAATCATGACCACTAGGCTACCGCGGGGCCAAATTTAAGGTGCATCGGCCCTGGCTACGCAGTGGGTCTTGAGTGGCATCAAGGTTCGAACCCACGACTCGACGAAAAACCACTGGCATTGAGTCCGCGACCCAAATCCAGTCTATCAAACAACATATTTTTATTACAACATTAAAAGATCTATAAATCAAAATACAAACCTTCAAAAAAATTAATTAAAATTGCATATATTTAAGGCATCTAATTTTTAACTTTTTTTACTATATCTTTTGAGGGCATTATGGAAATAAATACTATTGCCGGCATTGGAAAAATCTGGCTTAAACCGATTTTAACCGGCTCCTTATTTAAAATAATGATTGTGACGTCTTTGTTTGTTGCTCAACAGCTTCAAGTTCTTTTCAGATGCAACCGTTTTATAATGAATCGATTTATGACATTGTAAAAGTGACAGCTATTAATCAATATCAGATCTATTTACATAATTACGTGTCTACAATAGCTTTTTTTTTTTTGGAACACATTTCTCAATAAAATTATTTTTCCTTTCAATGTTATATTTAAATTTGAACAAATAAAATTTCTAATTTTTTTTAAAGGAACGAAAGGCATTTCTTATTGAAATATAAAATAATATTCTTAAAATGCTTTCTAAAACAGAATCTTTAGTGTAGTATCAGACGGTCATATTAAACGGAAGAGTGAAGTGGAATTTATTTGAATCAAATTAATGTGACGCAGAAGAAGAAGAGAAAAAAAAACTAGATAATTGATTTCTAATTGTTTTTATACAACAAGAGACAGTTATTTAAAATCAATACACGGCCCAAGTAAATATTTCAAACATTTCTTAAGAAAACTCGTAATTTTAATAAAAATGCAAAACACCAAGTTATATACGATATGCAATTTCTTTTCTAAGTTATAGAGTTTGATGTTGCAAGTTAAAAATGTATACATCGTTTCTTTTTCATTACTTTTGCGTAAAAACTTACTGTAAGAAAACGATGTATATAATTTTTATGAAATTTTCTTTAAAAACCAATACGTCATTAAAATTAGATTTTAAAAAATATGCGCAAAATATTTAAATACTATGAATGAGGATGCATTTTGAACGGAATTGATTTCAAAAACGGAAGAAAAACTTCGAAAAGTAATTATTAAATCAGGTCAATAATTATAATATAATTACAGTCAATACTCTGGCATCTGTAAAATATACCAATGCAGTTATTCACGGGAGGAAAAAAGAAGCACGTTCTAAAATTATACCCAATTGAAACAAAATGATAAAAAGAGACTGTTTTGGCTCAGAAATGCGAGGAAATTCTATGGTAATTAAAATAACTCTTTTATAGTTTTGTTCTCTTTTATATAGATAGTAATTAGTTCTTGCTTTTTGGATTTCAATAAATGCTGTTGATCACGTACGGTTATTTTACTTTTGCGTTTTTATTAATAACATTTTTCGTTATTATCGTTACTTAATGGTGAAATTTATTGCTATTCAAAATCTAGTCAAAGCTGCGTGAGAGTCTTAGATTTCTGACTATTTGCTTCTAGAATTTATTGTTTGCATATTGGCAACAGCAAGATCTTGCTATTCGATTTATTTGAATTTATGCACTGGTGGCCGCAGTAGCATAATGGTTATGTAGCGGAATCGCAGCCGGCGGTTTTCATTTTGTCATGGGCTCGAGCCTTGATGCCACTAAAAACCTTCAGTGTAGCAGGGACTGATACACGTTAAATCTGTTGAGGTTCAAAGTCCTCCCGCTAGCGTGATGTGGAAGCTAGAAGAGGGGGTGCCAGCTCATGTTTGACGGAGACTCAAAATTATGTTGTCCGTCGCTAGTAGACCTCGTGTTATTTGAGTGCGACGTGAATAAAACCAATCCAATTTCCAGGCCCAAAGGGTACAGAAACGGAGATGGACACTCCCTGATGGGTCTGAACTTAACTGACAAATGAAAATAAAATCCGTTTGCAAGTTTTTCTACCTGTGGAGTTTTGTGGAGTTGGGTAGCCTAGTGATCAAGGTCGTGGACTAGCGGCCGGCGGTTTTCGTTCAGTCGCGGGTTCGATCCTTGGCCGCCAAAGACCCTCCGTGTAGCCGGGTCTGATACACGTTAAATCTGTTCGGGGCCCAAAGTCCTCCCTTTGGCGTGGTGTGGATGTTAGGAGAGGGGGGTGCCAGCTCAGGTGTCGTCCTCGTCACTTGACCGTGGTTCAAAATTACGAGGTCCGTCGCCAATAGCCCTCGTGTTGCTTCTATTGCCACGTTAATAAAAACTAAACTAAAATTAAACTAAACTAAATCTGTGGAGTTTTGAAATAAGCATAATAAATTTTCTCAGAATGATATACTTGTAGTTTTATGTAGGAGCTAAACTCAAATATATACATTTTGTGTGATAGTATTATTCAAAGTTGAAAACCATAGGGTCACGGACTTTGTGGACGGTGATTTTATAGTTGACGCGAGTGTTGTTGTTATCGTCGTACCCATATATATGGATGTTGCAGATAATACACTGAATAGAATCTCAAAGGCCTGAATGATATCTGCAACCAAATAGGCGAGCGAGCGAGCGTTGGCTTACGGCGCAAGAGCCAAGATTGACTGGAAATACAAGAGCCAAGAAAAGTGTGACCGTGTAGACGTAAGAAAGATGGAAGAAAAGGAAGGAAATAGTCGACAAGAAACAGAGGCTAAAATAGAGAAGGATCCCAAGGGTATCCCAGGAGCACGCCCTCTGTGTTTACCGGAGACAATAAGGCCATCGGGAAAGATCTTCAGGCAACCTCAGGGTCACAATGCCCGCACTTACTAAAGAAGGTGGAAGAGCCAGGTAAGGTGCCCTAAAGCTATAGAGAAATTCGAGTGAGGACAGCTAGATGTACGTGGGAATGTCATGTTTAAAAAGTTTTTGTAAGATCATTGCACGATCAAAAATATGCTCAGATGTCAATCAGGCAGCTTTTACCATTGGCATAGATTCTTGTATTGCCAATATTAATTTTTATGCACTTGTAGGGATTTGTTCTGGGTGTTGCTGCTGTGTATTATTGATCTGGAGCAATTAAATTAGAGGTTTCTTCAGAGATTAGCTAAAAAATTTAGCCAGGGCATCTGCATCAGTCAGTGTGAGAGTATGAGAAGTCTGGTTCGCATTTCGTGCTCCCTCGACTAGCAAGTCTGCACATTGACTAAGTTGACATGTGCAGGAATCCATTGAAGGCCACAGGATTTTCTTTTATTGTTGAGTTGTTGAAGTGGGTCTCATATAGCGCGAGTGATGTTAGTTAAACCTCTTTTAATTGCTTCTAGAGTAGATTTTGAATCTTAGAAAATAACCAGTCCATCAGTTGAAGCCATGGCCGAGTTCGTTTGGTAAAAGGAGAGAGATACTCCTCGATTACAATTGCTTCACTGTTAAAGTTAGAGGCAATAATGACGGTATTAACTGTGTGCTAAATGTTTTCTCCATAGGTAAGAAGGAAGTTAATACCGGCATCCCCTTTATAGAGGATTTCATTCGAGGAGCTCTACATAGAAATGCCTATATTTATCTGAAAATTTCTTCGTTGTATCAATTCTCATGGGTCTTCTTTTTTGAGGAAGGTCGGGTAAAATTATGATAGAGATATCAGTATAAGTAGTGGAGGGGAAGGAGGGTTAAAAAAGGGGGAATTGAAGAGCGTTCCAACAGGGCTTGTGGGGGCCGTGGTAGCCTAGTAGTCGCGGACTAGCGGCCGGTGGTTTTCGTTCAGTCGCGGGTTCGATCCTTGGCCGCCAAGGACCCGCTGAGTAGCCGCGGCTGATGCACGTTAAATCTGTTCGGGGTCTAAAGTCCTCCCGTTGGCGTGGTGTGGATGTTAGGAGAGGGGGTGCCAGCTCAGGTGTCGTCCTCGTCACTCGACCGTGGTTCAAAATGACGAGGTCCGTCGCCAATAGCCCTCGTGTTGCTTCTAGTGCGACGTTAATAAAAAAAATCTAAAAACTAAACCAACAGGGCTTGTTTCCTAATCCTTCCTAATATCCTAATCGTAATGAAAAATTTAAAATCGTTTGGTCTTCTCCACTTCCTAAAGACTCTATCAGAGAATTAATCTACCTTGTACCTTCCGGGTTTGTGTGTAGTAAACTTGTTCCTCTATTTTAGAGGTTAGGCTATATTCCTGCTCAACCATTCTGTAATTGGTTGAGGACACTGCACAGATTAGTTTAGTCTATTCAGTCTGTCTTCGACTAATGTCATGGATAGAACTCAAACTTGATACACATTATCAGGCAGAAAAAAAAAAATCCTTATATCAAAATATGTTCGCGTAGTCATAGCAACCTTTTCATCTATTTATTTTACTTCCTTCAAATGTTGAAACATTTTACAAATACGGAATTTTTTTTCTTTAATTGGTAAATTAACAATCGATTTAGCATTAGAATATAGGAAAGGGAAGTAGGACATATATTGTACTCAGTAAAAGCCGGGTTGATTTGTAGAAAAACGAGTAGTACACATATGATGCTTTCAATTAGATAATAAAATCTAAAGTTATCACGACTGCAGATTTTTTTTTTTTTTTTTTTTTTTTTTGGAATTTGTAAAAATGCGCCAAGTTTATGTTTTATTCCTTAATATTAGTTGAAGACAATGTGATTGTTTTTATTAACATCGCACTGAGAAGCAACACGAAGGCTATTGGCAAATGACTTCGTAATTTTGAACCTCGGTTACGCGCCAAGGACATAACTGAGCTGGCCCTTCCCTTTCCAAACTTCAACAGCACGTTAACGGGAGGACTTGGGGCTTCGACCAGGAAAAACCATGCATCAGTCCCTCTACACGGCGGCTCTTTAAAGGCGTTAGAGATCAAAACTACGATCCGAACGAAAACACCTTCCGCGACCATGACCACTAGACTACCGCAGCCACTAGGCAAAGACAACCATAACACATCGATCAATAACTCCCGAGTCTAACATTGAAAACAACATTTTTTTTGCAAAATTTTTTCTTATTCATCAACATAACACCTTTTGTTAATCACCTTTTAGGGTGATACAATCGTTCCAACGCTTTTCCAAATCTTTTTTTTTTTTCCAAAAAAATTTTTTTTCCTTTTTTTTTTTTTCGCAAGAGATCTTTTTTGTTGCGAGTAAATAGCGATAAACAGCTTTCTGAATCATCGACTCGTTTCTGTTTTTGTTCCATCGAAAGCAATCGCGGCACCCTCTTGGAAAAAACCTTTTTCACTTCACTTCAAAAAACCTTTTTCCTGGTCCGATCGACTTAAAATTTTGACACGTTTCAAGCAAAGGTTCGTACTCTAGAAAGACCTGGTTACTGGTTTACTACGAGCGCCATCTCTGGGTTAGTCTCGGGAGTTATTGATTGATGCGTTAAATACTCCTAATGAGGAAAATTGGGTTTGATGCTCATTAAATGTCACTAAACCTCAAGGTCCTCGCTTAGCGTTCTGTGGAAGTTACGAAAGAGAAGTAACCGTTCAGGTGCCACTCTCGACACTTGTAGTTTATAACTATAATTTCCTTCGCCATTAGTCTTCGTATAGCTTCCAGTGCTACGCGTAATCCAACTAACCAAAACCATACATATTAACTTTTTGTTAAAGAAGATAGCTTACAAAATTCTAATTCTATTGCACAAAATGTTAATAATTATAGTTATGAATATTCCTCAGAGAGAGAGAGTGAAGAAGTACTTGTTCTGGCGACAAATGGTGTTTTTAAGGCAAGTTGGCGTTACTATTGTGGGTTATCGTCTACTAAACGGAGCCAAAACAAATTTGATTCTGAACTTGGCTAAATTTTGATTTGTCCGCCAATTACTTCCAAATCAAAATGTTAATGCTGTCAAATGTTGTTACTGTTGTCATTTAGCAATTTCATTAGCATGGAATTATAGCCTTTTTGTTATCCATATCTCACAAACAAAGCAATCAAGTTAATTATTATTACAATAGCTTATACGAGTATACCTACCTCGCTTTCATGTTTTTTGTAAATCGAATCAAAATGGAATATTTAGATGCTCAATATAAAACGTATTAGGCTAATTTAATACATTAATATTAAACAGGTTTTGTGTCTAACGCCTGCTGTTTCAATGATATGATGAACAAGAATTAAAACAAAAATGAAGAAGAAAAAGAAGAAAAAATCGCGCAAAAAAGAAACATTTTCAAGGTCATAATGCATCCAATATCCGTCACCGCATTTTCTTAAGATGCCATTGCATAGATCGTCCGACAAGGCCCTTCGAAATTAATTGCGACAACTCAGGTTTGGGTAGCTTTTTTTCCCGAGCAAACAAAAAGGAAAAAAAAAATCCTCCCCGTAAACAACCGGTTGTTTTCCTTTTTTCGCCTGGTATGCTTTTCCACTTCATCTATAAGGTCAAATGAAATGATTAACGTCTCGCAGAGGACTATTTCTAAAGAATTATAAAAAAAAAAAAAAAATTCAAGGCAGCACGATCTTATATAATGTTTAAGAATTTTGCAACGAAAAAAATTATCGAACGTGCCTTGCACTCCTGAAAACCTCAGTGGTCTTCACTTTCTTCATGAAACTCACGTCGCGTGTTTGAAGTAAAAGCTTCCATTTAACAAGACTAGTGTTCGACTACACAAGAACTTGATGTTCATAGCTGGACTTCAATTCAGGGTTGAATTGTCCTTGGTAGTGGTAAAAATACCTCTTAGCCACTTTGTATTATCTTGATGTATGACAGTTACAATTTATACACCAGTTACGTAAAAGAAAGCGAATTAATTAATATATAGTTTTCTTTTACTACGCTTTACACAGAGATACTGAAAAAAATTTGATTGAAGGTTGGCGGAAGGACATGCTATCAGAACGGACCATAGCCTCTCCCCTCAAATTTAGATTGAATGAAATGTTATTTAAGTATCCATGTCAAAAATATAGTATATTTTTAAACATTTTCAATAAATTAAAGGTAATTTTATGTAGATTTAAACCAGATATTCAGGTAAGAATTAAATGTAAACAACTTAAAAATAGAAATGAATATGCTTGTATAATTATAGATGAAAAACCAGAGGAAAGACATGTGGTTTGTAAACTAATAAAAATTAAGAATTTTTCTTCTTCAAGTTATTATTTTAAGCTACCAAAACTAACCTTAACAGAGTTTGATTTGATCAACATCAAGCAGGTTTAATGTTGAAACAGGTTTGGGATCACAAATCTAAATTCTGTTTTAATACTATATTTAAAATTATAGAAAATACATTCTTAAATAACCTCGGAATAAAATAACTCTGGAATTTTCTTGGTTATTTCTGTATACTATATAACTATGGATTAATTTCTAATGAAAATCCTTAATAATCATTCAAATTTTTTTTCTAAATAGACTCTCGAATATGGGTTATCTGAATATCAATTCCAATAAATTTTAATTTTAGGTTATTTTTTCATTATTTATGAATCTATACATCTCCATCTACAATTAATTAATGTTGGTGGCAATAGTTTTTAACAGCCTTTTCAAACTAATCACCGCAATATGCAAAATCTAAAAATGATTAGAAGAGCAGATTTGGCTAAAGAAAGAGAAAAAAAAAAAATTAACCTCTCGTTCAAAATATATTTTTAAAATAATTTTGCGTTAATAATACAGATGAGCCATTAAAATTAACTGTTTATTATTATTATTTGCCAATTTCTGAACTTGACTAAATTTTCAATTTCCGGTCTTGTAATCAATATAATTCTTTTTAATAAATTTCGCACTTAAAAGAGACACTGGGGCTTTTGGCGACGGATATCATTGTTTCGAATCCCGTTCATGTAGTGAAGATGAAACCTAAGCTGGCGCACTTCCCTCTTCAAAGTTTCATAACATGATTAGGGAGGACTTGGAGCCTCGACATATTTATCATGCATCATCCCCATTGCACAATGGATCTTTAGTGGTGTCAGCATTCGAACCTTCGATTCAACGGAACAACGTCGGCACCGAGTCCGCGACCATGACCACTAGGCTACCGCGACCCATTTAATTGATATATCATGCACCATTTAATATAATTAATGTTAATTTGCCGCATTGTTTGTTTGTATTATTGTCGCATTAGGAGAAACAAGAGCTTTTGGCGACAGACCTCGTAATTTTGAATCTCGGTCAAGTGACGAGGACGATACCTGAGCTGGCACCCCCTCTCCTAACATTCACATCACGCCAACGGGAAGACTTTGGGCCCCAACAGATTTAACGTACATCAGCCCCGGCTTAGTGGCATCAGGCTCGAACCTATGACTCGAAGAAAACGGCCTACCACGAGTCCGCTGCCTTATCCACTAGGCTACAGCGACCACTTAATTTGCCATAAAATGACTGTTTAGATCAAACGGGCGATGGCAATCTTAACTGGAAGAGAACTTTGGTACTTGATTGTTTTACGTCGCACCAGGAACAACACGGGCCTCGTCATTTTGAACCTTGGCCAAGTGACGAGGACGACACTTGAGCTGGCACCCCCTCTCCTAACTTCCACGCCAACAACATTGGAATTTAATTCAGCAAGAAGATTTAGAAACAGACCAAACATTGATTTTCTCCCTCAAACTTCAGGATGAATAATTAAGCCAAGAGAAAATCATAAATATTTTAATTAATTATGAATATTATGCATACATCATACTTTATTTTATTGAGGTTTGAAAATACTTATGGGATTTCATATATTCCTACACTCTCAACACAAAAATTATATGAATCATTATATTAGGGATTATGCAAGATATCATATTTTGTTGATGTGGCCGCGGCAGCCTATTGGTCATGGTCATGGACTCACGGCAGGTGGTTTCGTCGAATCATACAATCGAGCCTTGATGTCACTAAAGAAAGCCACCTTCGGATGGGCGTGGTGCGGGATTTTGGAGAAGGAAGTACCAGCTCGGGTGCCGTCCTCATCACTTGATCGAAGCTCAAAATTACGAAGTCCGTCGTGAATAGTCCTTATGCTGCATGAGTGAATTAATGTAAAGGCAATTTGTGCAAGAGCCAGATGTGGCTATGCTACGCCAAACAAGATTTAACTGTGATCGAGACGTGAAAAAATTGAAAAAAAGACAATTGATTGACAAGGAAGATCATAAATAGAGAAGGATCGCTAGCGTATCCCGGGAGTGTGTCACCCATGTTTACCAAAGACAGTAAACTTCATGGGAAAGAAAAAGATCACTAGGGTGCCTCGGAATCATGATGCCCGTACTTACCGGAAAATGATAAGTCCCTGATATAATTCCCAGGGGCAGGGTGCTCGGCTATACCTCCAGTTGCTGAGTACCCATTTTAGTCACCTAGTTCTACATGCATGAGCTACAGTGGGACTATTCTGTCATTCCCGATCACCACACGGGTCAGCTCTCATGCTTCTAGAACGACTTTAATAAAACCAAATGATAAATCAATCCCTTTTGTTGGCTTTTTGGTTCTAATCCTTTGAGAAAACGAATTGCCGAAATTCTATAGTTATGGGAAAAAAACATTTTCTAAATATTTCTCTTGTGTTTTGCTTTTACGTTTCCTTGAATTGAATTGGACTATAGTATTTTAATAACAGTGGAAAGATTAAACTTGTTTACAAAAAAAAATTTGATTTTATTGGCTATAATGATTTTAATTATTAACTATTGATTTGAGTTCAGAGAGATCAAAAGGGAGTGAAAAATTGAAAGCAAGGTATTAAATCAAAATAATTAACCCCATAAGAAAGTAAACTAAATATAATTTTCAACATTGTATATTGATTGAAGAAGTAACTATTGTATAATACTGAGATTAGGATCTAAAATATCGTTATAGCATGGATGTGGAGGATTAGGTGCCAATTCTGGTGACGAACCTCGTCATCTGTGAGTGGGATCAAAATTACAAGGCGTATTGACTGTGATAAGCAGATCTGTATGTCTGATAGAAATAGGCAACCGTAAGCGATCAAGTACAATCAGCTCTGAAACTATCTCGCAATATAGAAACAGTTTAATGTGAGATTTGGGTTTAATACAAAGAAAAATCACAAAATAAAAGTATATGGTTATGTTCCGTAGTGTTTCCGCTCACTTTGTATCAAAATAGGGATGTACGTATATTTTTGGCTACTTAGTATTAAACATGGAAAAACATTTCACATTCATGGTGAGAGAAACTTAGTACAAAATTCCATGATTATTCATTTTCTCCAATAAAAAAGTACATGCATATCTTTCGTATAAGATTTTTACAAAAAACAAGAATCTTTTTCGCGAAATCTCATTTCATTGTTTCAATCAAAATTAATATTCCACAAACTTCTACTCTATGATCTATTGCATTTCCTTAACCTATATATGAATTGCATTTGTCAACATAAAAAAAAAATATGTAAAATGAATTGTATAAACAAATTGAAATTAAGTTATTTGCCCACAATGACAATTTTTGGAACAGCTGGATGGATAAACAATTTCTCTTAATGGATTGTTTGATAACATCTCACTCAGAAGTAACATGAAGGCTTTCGGCGACGAACCTGTTAATTTTGAGCCTCGGCCAAGAGTAGAGGAAGACAGCTGAGCTAGCACCATCCTCTTCATCCACGCCTCGCCAAAAGGACTTGTGTGAGGGAGTGAAAGTGAAGTTTAATGGCGCAACAGCCAGAATTGGCTATGCTGCGCCAAACGAGATGTAACTGTGGTCTGGACATGAAGGAGGGTCAAAAATGGAGAAGGATTGCTAGAGAATCCCCCCGGGGGGTGTCACCCGTATTTACCATATAGCAAACCCCATGAAAATGGCAAAGATGACTAAGGTGCCTCTGGATCGCAGAAGGACTTGAGACCTCGACCAAATTCAACGTGTATTAGTCCCGCTATATGGTTGGTTTTAGTGGCACTAGGGATCGAACCCACGACAAGACAAAGCAACGCTGATCGCGTTCGTAACCACTGGCTACCGCGTCCGGAGTAGGGCCGCGGTAGCCTAGTGGTCAAGGTCGTGGACTAGCGGCTGGCGGTTTTCGTTCAGTTGCGGGTTCGATCCTTGGCCGCCAAAGACCCGCCGTGTAGCCGGGGCTGATGCACGTTAAATTTGTTCGGGGCCCAAAGTCCTCCCGTTGGCGTGGTGTGGATATTAGGAGAGGGGGTGCCAGCTCAGGTGTCGTCCTCGTCACTTGACCGTGGTTCAAAATTACGAGGTCCGTCGCCAATAGCCCTCGCGTTGCTTCTAGTGCGACGTTAATAAAAAACTAAACTAAACCGCGTCCGGAGTATAAAATGGAGGGGAAAAAAGGTTGGTCGGCCATGTGTTATATTGAAATCTTTGCATTATGCAAAAAGAGCCGTAATTTATAACCCATTTTCTATCAAAAACTGCGTTATGTTAATACCATTACACACACACAAAAAAATCACATGTATTCTAATTTCTCGTTAATAAATTCTAATTATATTTTTCATCTTTAACTTAGGTCCATTTTTTTAAGCTCCCTTTATCTCGTAGTGTTTGCTGATCGTTCGATTTCGAGAAAGCAAGGTAAAAAAAAAAGTGACTAAACTCTTTCGTAAAATTTCACGCTACTGCCACCTGCAAGATAAATATTCAGCATCTTTCCGCACGTGCAAGTAGTGAATGCTGACTTAAAGGTCGCTTCCAGATGTACCGGACTTACAAGTTCGTGTTATTTTAGTCACGGATGCTTATCGAAACAAAATAAACAGAGAATATCGCAACATAAATGGTAAAAAGTCTATTTTGAAATATTTCTCGTACTTGATTTGCCAGACATTCTAAGAAATCAGGTATATATTCATAAAAACTGTACCAAAAGGCATATACAGTATAAAATAAGTCTCCAGAGATTTCAGTTCTTAAATAGACAAATAAAGTTCTTAAACAGACAAAGCAGGGCCAACAATCTGGGTGGTAGGAATGCAAGGCTCCAGGGCGAATGAGGGGCTCCGCAACACGATCAAGAAGTAAAATAATGTGCTCTTGCACATGAAAACTTGACAATATTCTTATCGTTGTCAGTAAGACGAAAAGCACATTTTATCGTAAACATTATTATTGTAGATCTCTCAATTTCGCTAACCTTCAAATTAATTCTTGATGATGCGAGTGTTTAGATTTTGTTATTTGATTCTGGAACCTTACGAGTGTATCCCCACCTTTTTAGTCAAGCATGTGTGCAGAAAGCTTAAATGCACTTACCATATTAAGTATGGAGTGAGTGAGGGAATGTAAAGTTTATTGGCGCAAGAGCCAGATATGGCTATGCTGCGCCAAACAAGATTTAATAGTGGTCTAGATGGAAAGAAATTGAAAAAAAGTCAAAAATTGATTGAAAAGGAAGAGGGTCGAAAACAGAGAAGGATAGCTACGATAACCCGGGGACGCGTCCCCCGTGTTTAACACAGACAGTAAACCCCATGCGAAAGAAAAAGATCACTAATGTGCCTCAGGGTCATGATGCCCGTACTTACCTGGAGAAGGCAAGTCCCTGAGGTCCCCCGATATAATCCCCCAGGGGCAGGGGGCCTGGCTATACCCCCAGACGCTAGGTACCCATTTTAGTCGCCTCTTACGACATGCTTGAGTTACAGTGGGACTATTCTGTGTTTCCCACACGTCTGTCACCACACGGGTCATATTAAGCATGGAAAAGGAAATTGCAAAAAATTGTAATTTTTCTGAAGTAATTGATATATTTCCGAAACCATAATAACGCATTAAATAAACATACATTAATAATATATGTTCATGTTTGAAATTTTTTTTTTCCTTTATAAAAAATTTAGGGCTCCTTATGGTTTCTTACACCCTGGCCCCTCAATAGAGAAGTCCACCCCTGATACAAAGAGGGGATATATCAAAAGGGTTAGATTTTAGACTGATATAGTATTTTAGGTTCCTTTCCAGTAATTCTAGAATGTTATAGCACCTGTTATTTTAGTTGCATAAGGTTGATTTACGTGTGTTAGCTTGAACCTCAATTGCCAATTTCTTTATCTTCTAAAAATCACTTGGCCGCGGTAGCCTAGTGGTCACGGTCGCGGACTCGCGGGTGGCGGTTTTCGTTGAGTCGTGGATTCGAACCTTCATGCCAATACAGATCCGACATGTAGCCGGGACTGAAGCACGTTAAATCTGTTGCGCCTCAAATTTCTCCCATTGGTGTGGTGGGGAAGTTAGTAGAGAGAGTGATATCTCAGGCATCGTCCTCGTCACTTGAGTGAGACTCAAAATTACGAGGTCCGTCGTCAACAACCCTTGTGTTGCTTCTAGTGCGACGTTAATAAAACCATTCGATCAATCTAAAAATTTAATAATTGTACAGCACACTAATAAGAGTAGAAATATTTTTTTTTGCATTATATTTTTGTATATTTGCCTGTTAAAATGTAAAAAAGAAACGATTTTTTTTTTGCTTTTATGTTATAATAATACATAATGTATTGTATTGTGTTCTTTGCTTAAATTTTTTATTTGATTTTAGTATAATTTAAGAAAATGAAGTGCAGAAGTTTAGTTTAGTTTTTATTAAAGTCGCACTATAAGCAACCCGAGGGCTGTTGGTGACGGACCTCGTAGTTTTGAACCTCGGTCAAGTGACGAGGACGACACCTGAGCTGGCACCCCCCCTCTCCTAATATCCACACCACGCCACCAGAGGACTTTGAGCCCCGACAGATTTAACGTGCATCAGCCCCTGTTACACGGCGGGTCTTTGGTAGCCAAGGATTGAACCCGCGACTGAACGAAAACCGCCGGCCACGAAAACGAAACCACGACCACTAGGCTACCGCGGCCACAATGAAGTGCAGAAATAAGTATTTTTTTGCCAACTGTATATAATATACAAAAAATACACACATTTACTGCAATAAAACAAAATATTTTTTCCTTAGCTACATTACAAAAATCGAAATTCAAGTTTATAAATCTCCGACAAATTGAAAATTTTATATTTTGTAACTTGCCATAATGTGGGTTTTTTTAGCAACAATCACCTGTATGCTTGCGAGGTTTCCCCCGGCAAATATCACAGGTTCGCTTGTGTCACGGCGCGCGCCCCCCCCTATTTTTTTTTCTTTCTGTGAAAAAAATTGCAGCAGGACGAACAAATGCGTCAGTTTATACAAAAGCGCTAAGTACGCTATACAAGCGTGTCGCCATTGCGGCGATATGGACTTAAAAGTTCGTATTTTAAAAGTCACAACATTGACGACAACGGAGTACAAGGAGTTAAATGTCTATAACACATTGGAATTCAGAATTATCTTACAAACAACGCAAAAATATTTCTCTTTCTAAATTTTAAAATGTAGGAAATTAATTTTGAGGTTACAACTTTTGATAGCTAATTTTGATTACCAAAAGAAATAATTCAAACTGTTTTCGGTATTATTTTTAAAACTCAGCTTAATTACGATTAAACATTATATACTCCTCAAAAAAAATGCCACAAAATATCTTACTAACATCAAATTTTTAAATACTTCATATGCTCTTTAACTTCCTACTATCAACGTTAAATTTTTATGGAATTCTTTTAATTTTAATGGGGATTTAAACTCTCTCTCCCAATTATTTTTTCTCAAAATATCACATTATAAACAAATTCAACACATCAATGATAAATCCATAAATAAATGTCTAAGAAACTACATAAATAAAGAATTGAATATATATATATAAGAAAACTATAGTAAAATTAATTAAATTCATATGGAAATTATTATAATTAAACATCCAAAATTAAATCTTAAAAACAAAAATAAAAATCTATTAACGAAAAAATTACAAGAAGTCCAGTGAAAGAAAAGCAAAAATTTAGAATAATGGAAATAAAATAATTAATACTGTTCCACATTTTGAAACGAAGTAATGTGTGTTTATAACGATATTACTGATCAAACCATCACACTTCAGATAATTACATTATAATTAAATATGGCAACAAACCAAAAATCAGCAAAATTCAGAAAATCAACCATGGAAAAGAGAAGAAAGTAAACATAGTACAAATATTAAACAAATTCAAATAAACAGCAAAAGTATACAAAATAAATACCTAAAAAATTGCAATACCATTATAATATCCAAAGTCAAGGTCAAATGCTATGAAAAACAAAATACTGATAGTGAATACGATATTTAAACTACCAAAAAATAAATAAATAAAGTAACATGATTTGTTTTTAAACTATCAAAGGCGTGTTTCAAAATCTGATAATATTCGTTTATTAGAGATTAAAGTTATTTCCAAAGAGAAAGTACATTAGATAATAAACATTGACTATAAAAATCATGCTTATATTTTAATTTGTTATACTTTTCACTTTGATTCGGATGCGAAAACACGCTAAATCATTCACGCGTGAAAATTAAACACGGACGACGCTGCGAAAAGGAAAGTCTGCCAAGAGCGATGGGAGAGAAAAAAATCAAAACCAGCTATTATTACAGCTGAATTAAAAGCATTTAAAAATTCCGGTAGGAAACGGACCGGACAATACTTGTGGAAAATCCCCTTCTGAATAAATAGCAGCGGAAGCTACCAATGATAAGGAGAGCGGCGGGACGTCCTTTTAACAGACGTCGACACAAATAACTCCCTCAAGCAACCGTATTATTCACGTTTTCCCCGATTGAGAGCAAATACAAAATATGTAGTTTTCGAGCATATTCAAGGTCACAACATATGAAAATATAAGGCACCTTACCTACTAGTATTAAGAGTCCAGAGGAGAAAAATACACGTCTGTGGTCAACTCAAACTAATAGCTGGAGAAACATGTTACCAGTGAAAGCAGAAAACCAGAACCTTTTTTTCCTTCCTCGAGAAAAAGTTTTAAAAATCAGTGTCACGATTTTCCCACCCAATTCAAATGTTATGTAATACCTAGTAGTAAAAAGAATGTTCAATGATTTTAATTTGTCTTGTCGTTCTTCCCCCTAACCCCTTCATTCCCCCGCCGTTTCTGACAGGTTCGAACCTTGATACTGACTGAAAGTTTCTTTGGAAGGTAAAAAAGTTTTAGATCCGTTTTCACATTCTGGTATTTTAGGCTCACCTGGATATTATCGTAATAAAACAGAAATACGGAAATAAGATTCGTGTTAAGTAGTTAATTAAGGATTTAATATATATTTGTGGGTGAGGCGCGATTTACTTTACATGAAAAAATTTATAGATAAAATGAGATGTTAATTGGATTACTCGGACAATTAATACGTACTTATTAACTTATAGGATTTTAATTTAAATAAGTAATTAATTGAACACATTCGATACGGCAGTTATTAATGCAGACATTTATTAATATCATATTCTATTCACGATCGGCTAAATTACATTCTGAATTAAAAATGAGGACAAGCGAACTGCTAGTTTTTACGATGCGGTCTTTCTTTTCATATTTCAATAGCATACATTACAAATAAAAATAAATATGATGTAGTTATTATAATTTTTAATACATTAACGCGACACATTTTTTTTCAATTTTTAAAATAACAATCTTCTACAAGCATAGCAATATTAAAATCAACGATATTTGTTATTGCAAAATTGTCATTTCCTGAGCCGTATACACAACGGAGCGAGGTCTCTTTTCCTTAATGTTGTCCGAAATCTCACCCATGTTGGGCAAGCATTTTACTGTTTAAAGGAAGTTGGAAATAATGCTATTAAAGTACTTTTCAAAAATGGGACGAAACCATTTCATAAGAGATGTCAATTGTTTATTCTGAATCGGTCAATCAAGAACTTTCATTTCGCAATAATCTCTTTCGAGAAATTGAGGTAATAATTCCGATAAAAAATACTCTCCAAGATTCGACAGAAATAATATCCGTGATTTTTTTGTTTTGTTTGAATACAAAGTTATCTACTAAACGCTCCTCCCATCCTCTCAAGATAAACTATTAGAACAAAGATTCGAATGCATTTAATAATACATCTAAGAAGAGTTTCATTTTTAAAAGTGGCAACGAGCAGAAAACTTCGAAGCAAACGCTGTCGCAAAAACTTTGTATCTAATGAGTGGTGAACCATGCACCATAAACTTGCATATTTGTAATGAATATTATTAAATTATTAAACGCGAAAAAAACAAGACTTCTGAACCAATAATACTCGATCAAATTATAAATATTGCACTCACCTCAAGCAAAGGATTCCTGGCAATTTCGGAGTTGTTTCAAACCGGCGTGCATTCGGAAAGAATGAAATAGGGGTCAGATAGTAGCGCCGTGCTCTACAGATAACATTGTTTTCCGCCAAACGATAAATATTATCGGCGAATTTCCCACTCGCAAAGTTTGTAATATTCGAGTTCCACTATTGTGTTCGCATCAGTTTAAAAAGCAGAGAAGAGAGAACACAGCTACGAGATGAGTGGAAAGCCACAGTTCTTGTACAACCCGAAGGGAGAGTTTTAGTTCTTTTATTCTTTTTCTTTCCTTCTCCTGTCTCTCTCTCTTCTAGTTAACCTTTTTTCCCCTTTTCCCATTGGCTTACAGAAAGATTCTATAGGTCGCTCTCAACTCGAATTCTAAATAACGTGCACCGGTATCACTTTCTGGCTCGCGGCACAGGAAAGAGAGTACGGTTACAGACGGATCGAATAAATAGGTTTGGAAGGAAGCGGAATATTTTCAGTGAAAACTAATTAATTAAGAAGAATTTTGAAACGTTTAACGAGAATGCTCAATTTTAAAACATGCATTTATTGAAAAATGAACTAGTTATTTTCAAATTTAAAGTGAAGAGAGCTAAATACTAATTTTAAAAAACAATTTAAATGAAGAAATGAAAAAAAAAAAATTATAATTCGCACGAAATTTAAAATGAGTGTTTCCAGTTTTTTTAAAAAACAATAAGAAACTGAAACTTTTTTTTTCTTGAGGATAAAAAAAAACATCTGCTTGCAAAATATTTTATGAAACAATTAAAGCAGAAAATTTCAAAAATAGAGTTTTAATAATTTTTCAGAAAGACAAGGATTTTTTTTCAACTTAAAGAAAGACTATGATTGATAAAAATGAAAAAAGCAAAACAAAATTAAAAAAAATTGTGGCTTAAATATATATCAGAATCATGCGAAATATTTGTTTGAGAAAAGCAAGGAAAATACTAAAACAATTTTAAAGAAAAAAATAACTTTCACACAGATGTTCAGAAAAATGAACTTCGACAAGTGAAAGTAATGTTTTGCTGAGTTTCATTTCATTTTTCCATGATAATTTCTCAGTATTTTATCTTTAACACGAAAATTATCTGTGCATTATTAAATGTAAAACAAAAGTTAGCAGTCAAATGATTTACATTTTTTGATTAAAATAAAAAGAAGTGACAAATATCTTTTTTTAATTTATTGCTTGAGATTTGAAAACAAAATTCTATGTAATTTTTGTTTTAATTCTTATGTAAAACACAATAAAAAATAGTCATAAGTTAACCTTATAAAAATTAAATTGTCTATAAATATCACACATGCAATTAATGAAGTTAAAAGAAACAGAGATAAAGGCGTAATTTTTAACAAATAATTAAGATGCTATAAAAATAACAAAAAAAAAAAAAAACCGATTATATGAATTCTGTTTCACTGAAGAATTTCATGGAAAATATATTTTTAAAGAAAGTCAATTTGATGTAGTAAAATATCATAAAGCTCTTTCAAAAATCAATTTTTAATATTAATTATTGCATATTCTTTGTTATAAATATTATATTTTGATCTCATAATGTAATTATTATAATAATATTAATTGCAAAACTTAATTTTAAGGAATAACTGTTTTATCATGATTTAGTATACAGGATGTATCGAGATTCACGTACAAAAATTTAAGGTGTGATAGAAAAAACATCTAAATAAGAAATTTTCAACCAACAATGCACAAGTAGAGAGCAATCGGTGAATTGCGAGACAGCGCTGTAATGGAAATAATAAAGCGCGAGTTTTCTTACACATCGTCATTTCTACCGTGGATTTCAGGAAGCATTGGGACGTACAGTAAGAAAATACCGAGCCTCAAAAACTCTTGAAGACTAACCATGGTTTTATTACTCGTAAGGTGTTTCGAAACTCACGGGCAAACATTTAAGGGGTGTAGAAAACATCTAAACATGCAATTATCACCATCCAATGCGCTGGCTGATAACAAGCGGGAAACGCTACCTGTACAGTCTTTCGGCTTCCAGAACATTCCTATTCATACGACCATGCATGAAATACATGTCCGCCTTTTCCTAATTACTGTACGTTGGCAAGCCTACTGCAATCCATGGTAGAAATGACGATGAGTAAGAAAACTAGCTCTCTGCTTTCCATTACAGCGCCATCTAATGGTTCCCCACTTGTTCTCCTCCCATGCTTATTGGTGAAAATTGCTTGCGTAGATGTCTTCTATCATCCTCTTAAATTTTTGCCCATGAGTTTCCAAACACCCTGTATAAGACCTTAGGAATATGTAAAAACACTCTCCAAAAATTAGAATTAGTTCAGAATAGCTCTACAAATATGCCTATGATGAAATTATTTACAGGAAACAACAAATAAAGGTAGATAATACTTATTTTTTTTAAATTCCTTTCTTCCACTTAATTACTAGAAGTGAATGTTGTAATATGAACAAAAATTCAAATTATGTTGCTTAAAAAGAGCCCTTTTTTGGTATTTTTTAACAAGTTTAATTTATGTCGATTTTCTCTAAAAACCAAAATAGCAAAACAATGCTAGTCCATTATGTATTAATTTCGTCTCCGGCGAATTCAAAACTGATAACGTATATACATGAATACCGTTCGATATTTTCAACAGCTAGTCAACTAACTATTAGACAATGAACACACAGCAGATATCCAATCAGATAATGAAAATCTGAGTTTTGCTCATATTTTTACTGCATCATTTAGAATCATTTTATTAAATTCTTTCAATTCTATTTCTTCCAAAGCCCTCACGTTCATTCCCTGAAGCTCATTGCCGAAGTACGGACATGAAATTAGAATTGAAGCGAATTACATCTTCTAATTTTAGTATATAAGATTCCTTTCTAAAGCAGGTGTGTGGATATAGTAAGAGAGAATTACGAACAGTTGAATTTATATCCAATGTAGGAGATTATAACCTCCCCCCCCCACATCTGTATTTTAATCACTCGTTTTCTTTGAAGTGCAGGTTTATTTTGTTACACCCCTCAAGTTTAGAATTCGTAATATGGTTCACATGAAAGATTATCCTCTCTTGATGTCATGTCCGCGGAAGTCGAATGGTCATAGTCGCGAACTCGCGACCGATTTTGTTTCCATCGAGCCGTGGGTTCAAGTCTTGATCCCACTAAAAGCCCGTCATATAGGACTGACGCAAGGTGAATCAATCGGGGTCAGAATTCTCGCGTTGAGATGGTGTGGAAGTTAGGAGATTGGAGTGCCAGCTCAGATATTGTCTTCGTCATTTTGTGACACCCTGTTTTCGCTTCTAAGGATTTGTTCTATTAAATTTCCGAAAGTAATCAGCCAATAAAATAGCCCGACAGGCAAATTTTTAAATTGCAGTAGTATCTTCCAATCAGAGACAGTCACCGAACCAGACGTTTTGTCCCAAAAAAGAGGTTGCAGCGACTCTCGTCAACAACAACGTCAAATGCCGAACTTAACTGGCCAGATGAAACGCCTTTTCAGCCTAGTTGGTAGGAGCGCATTTCTACTCACTGGACCAAATTCGAAACAACGCTGCAGCATCAAGGTCCCTCACTACTCTCTCCCCCTCCACGGGGCACGGGATAGAAAAGCATACCCCGATGCCTCGGACAAAAACGTCCAGCGCCAAAGTTGTGACCCAGGACTTGAACATTAGATGGCAGCACAACCTATACCTACTGGTTGCCAATGCCCCCCCCCCCCACAAAAACACTTGCTTATGTATGTCTAACAAAAGCACACAAATCTCGACTAGTGATATTCCGGCTCTGGCGCACGTGTCGACAAGACCCGCTATTCAACATAAGACAGCCGAAGATTCAAAGTAAAACTCAATTCAACAGGGAGGGGATGAATATCAATTGCAGTAATGGTTCAAAAAATCAAAGCAACCTTCTGTATAAACTAAAGTTTCTCTTCGTACCATCACGCTGATACTGGAGGGGGAGTATGCAGCGACTCTCTTTAAAACAGCACCAGAAGTTAAAACGCCTTTCTTAATTAACCAGATGAGACGTCTTTTCAGCCAAGTTGGTAAGAGCGCATTCTTCGGATTCACTGGTCGAGGATTCGAAACAGCAGCGGCATCCAAGGTCAACTCCCTCTCCCCTTCCACAGCGCTCGGGGTAGAATAATATAACCCGTTGTTTCGTCCAGCGCCGAAAGGTAAATACATTAAGGTTTCGATTCAAAGGGATCAACAGAATTGTCCCTTACAAGAGGTACCACAAAATTTTTATCTTTTGTCTCTAAGAATGATCTAGAATAGATGTTTGTGTGACAAATGTGGAGTGGCAACTCTCTCGCTTCCTCAACCAAGGATTAACCGAAAATTCTTATCTCAGTAATCACAAAAGTTGGTCCGAGTCAGGAATAACCCTTATACAAGGAAACTGAGTCCAAATCCATTATCAGATGTCCGACGATCTTTCAACCTTTTGACGCCAATGTCGGGCACGAAATTCTCCTTGACCTTCAAACTCCTAGCGGAAAATAAACATGTCTAATCTCACTATCTGATCTCTTACCCTTTCCCCAATTTATTACACTTCTATGTATAGCAGGGTTGTCCAGGGTGGCTCGCGAGAGCCGTATGCGGATCTTCCGGGGCGAGTGCTGGGGCTCATATGCAAATAAAACATATGTATGAAATACGGTAAACTAAAATATTCTATGTCAAAAAATTAGTAATTTGTTTCTTTTTATGAAGTTGTTAGTAAACTTATCAATGTTCGAAAGTAATTATTATATTTCATTTCCTAATTAATGCTATTCAAAAACATTAAAAGAGATATTGAACTGTTTCTATTCCAAAAATTTTGTAACAATATTGTTTGTTTTTGTCCGTCTTAGTAGTTGTCGAAAGTTCGGTTGAAAATTTGTTAGGACAGTATGGGGCATAAGCTCATTTAAATACAAATCAGTTGAAACAGACCGATGCTTATTCTTAATCTGGATACGAAAACTAATCATGGGGAAATTTTGGAGAGAAAAACTCAAAGCATTTCCTTCTACAGTTTATTTTTATTGACCCCTCACAAAGCATATTCGTGATCACGTAACGGATAAGCTCTGTTTGGGGAAAGATTAATGAAATTTGCTGTTTTTTTTTTTTTTTTTTTTTTTTTTCCCCGAGGGAAATGAAAATCTCTTTGTGTGCTATGTACGGTTACTATGGTCGTTACTGAGGCAATAGCCACGTGACAGAAAAAACTGAGTTGGGATATTTTGGGGTGTTATTTTATGTGTGTTATTTTGGGGGGAAATGAAGCGTTATCTTCGGAAATTTTACAATTACCATCTGGCAACACTGAATAAAAGGCTCTTTCAAATATTACTATCTGAAATGTGACTCCCAAAGGCAACGTACTAGTTAGTCTCCCCCCCTGATATATAGCAATGATAATTTACACAGTTTATTCACAAAATTAGTTTCTCAAATCAAATAACGTCACCGAAAAGTCCTTAAGGTTAGTCGAAGGAAAAAACGCGTATGAACCCCTCACAACTTGATCGGGGCTCAAAATTACGAGAGCTGAAGCTCATTGCCTTACTGTTGATTCTAGATGCAACGTTAACAAAAAAAACAAAAAAAAATCATTCAACGGGCGATATCTGAAAGTCTAATCTATAATTGGAACACACAAACATTGTGAAATATACGAGTTAAATTTATTCTAAAGACGGTACGACACATCCATCGTATATCCAAATTCATACAGTACGATTAGTCTTCTCCCAACAGTAGGGGAAATAATTGAAGGAGTTTTTGTTAATATAGATTAATTAGATATCTGCTTCTCAATTCTAATATCCAGAAATATCAGTTCGGTTTTCGAGTACTTAGACTCGATGAAACAACTATAGATCCCCTGGTTACAAAGGTTCAACTGCCAAACTGCCAATTTGACCGGCAGGGAATACGCTTCGTAATTTTGAGCCACGGTCAGGCGGAGACTAAAATGGTATTCCACTTTGCGTGAAGGCCTTAAGCCTTCTCTTTCTTCTAACCCAGGGGAATTGAGCTCTCCAAACAAGAATTTAGAGGTATAAAAGACAGCACTTATGAAAGACAACCACCGGACTCTCTAGTGATAGTGATTGTTTATTAAAGTCGCATTAGGAAGCAACACGAGCTTTATTGGCAATTGACCTCGTAATTTTGGATCTCGGTCAAGTAATGAAGGCGACTCCTGAGTTGGCACCTCCCTCTCCGAACTTCCACACTACACCAACTAGATGGCTTAAGACCTCGACCAGATTTGACATGTATCAACCCCGCTACACGTGGGTCGGCATCTTGACCCGATCTCACGATTCGATGGAAACAAAGCCGGCCTCGAACCCAGACCCCGATCATTCGTCTACCGCGGCCACAAATAAATATATTCTAAGAAATGTTAGAGTTAAGTAAAAGAAAATGGCTACATGAATGATAATTTTCAGCATTATCTGTTAAAGAAACAAATGTCCCAAATTCAAAAATACTTAAATAAATTACAGAGAAAAAAAGATATATACTCGTACCTACATATATACAGGATTTTGAACATCGACACAATTGATCTTTAGTGGAAACAAGACCCGAACACGTTACTAAACAAAAACATCGCCAGCCACCAACTAGATGCCACAACCACTCGGCTACTGCAGCCATAGATTGGTCTACTTAATTTATTTTATGAAATCGATCAATATTCTTTACAGATATCGAACATTTATTATCCATTCTGACTAAACTGAACCCGTTCCCCTCGTAAATAATTATTTAATCGTCGAATATATTATCTCTAAGGAAAGTCCCTGGGGTTTAGTAATTGCACCGGTGTTAAGAAACACATATATAAATCAAAATTATTAAATAGCGATATTTTTTTTTCTTTCACTCTTTCCGGATGATTTGACTCGAAAATACAAAGAATGAACTAGAAATACGTTTAATCAAGTTCCTATTAATGATTCGTGATTTTATATTTAACATAAAACTGAAACATTTGTCAGGAAAAAAAAAATAATAACAGTAGTTTTCTGAAAACCGGAAATAGATAAAGGCGGGGGATGAGGGGGAATTAAAATCTTTAACAGGGATCCAATTTTTAAATTGAACAATCAAAATTTTCAGAATTCCTAATCATATATCAGATATTTCGGGATTATTGTCAAAACAAAATAATTTGGTCCCACCACATTCCCTGCATAACGTTAAAAAAAATTATACTTAAATACTTATTTCATTTAACCCGTGGAAACAAATGGAGGATAAACTATGATTTATTAGAAATCTGATATATTTTATAGTTATATAAAATATAATAATATGGAAACTTTTTCTCTGTTCTTAGATATGGGGAGGGAACTTAACAATGGTTCGAATGAACGAAATAATATCAGTTCGAAGAATATATTTATTAAATTATCCTAGGCTTATAAAATGCACCAACAGATGCCTTAAATGTAATCTCAAGATTCGTTCCAATTAATTTAACAATAGTGTACTGTATATAAAAATTAAATATTTAGTGTATTTCTTTGATCAACTCGTTCACCAAAACTTTCTCCAACCTAACGAATGAACACTTGGTAGGAAAAGGTAGGAAAAGCTTTCGATCAGAACGATTTATGGACACCCTTGCATTTTTTTAAAATCAAGATAAAAAATATTTCGAGGTTGGTTCAAAAATGCCTGTTTTTAAAGACAGATGGCATTGCTAAAGCAAGTTAATGTTAACTACCATTATTTGCTGCCATTTGTTAAACGGTGCAAAAACAAAATTGACACTAACTAATAGGTTAAATTTGATTGTAACCATGAGGAATTGTCATCATCATTTTGCGTTGAGTTGTCACCGTTAATGAGACCTGGTTTCATCGTTAATCACAATAATTTTAAGAAACAATCAAAACAATGCGTTGCTTCCAATAAATCTGCTCCAAAGAAAGCGAAGTTGATCTCATCGGCCGGGTTATTGATAATTTTACACTTACCCAATTCCATCCCCCACCCTCTCTTTTCCTCCTCAAATACGGTACTTTTTGACTCGGACAGTCTTTCAAAATATGACTTCTCATGAACTCGAAGTATCTTTTCCAGAGAAAGCCTGTTAGAGCAACAGGCAGAAATTATGAATTTCAATAAACGTACGAGCTGAAAAAATAGAGTATCATAGACTTAGTTCTAATCCTGCTAAAAGACTATGGGTCAGATTTTTATTTTTCAACACTACGTTCATTTAAGGGGACTTAGTACCTTTGCACCTTCAAAAATTCGATTTTTCAAATTTGTTTTCAAAAATAGTGTTGAATGTTAGGAGTATTTTAAAGTAAACCACGTTAAAATCAGACAATTATTACGCCCTGTGCAACAAAAAATGTAAACGTCTAAAGTGGCTTGTTCTATGTAATGCAATGTAAACAAACCTCTTTTTCTCGGTTTGTTATTTTCCCACTTTCCCACAGGATTAAAAAAACTGTTTTGCATGCAGAGCTTTAAAATTTTACATAAGTGTTGTACTTGTAGATCTTTATTCTGTGAATCTCAATTTTGTTAATAGGATGATTAGATTTTATTTTATAACATGATACATGAAAAAAAAGTTACTAAATACAAACTTGATAACTTTTTTAATTTTTCAATTTTTTTTAATGTAAGGTAAATTTAAAATTTGAGGTTTACAGAATAAAATCATTATTTCGCTTTAATTTGGTATAAGAATTATGATTCTACTGTACATCTTTCAAAAGTTATCTTGTGGGTAACGTAAGGTAAGCTAATTTACTTTTTAAATTTTTGTACACATATTTCATGTTGTACAAGAAAATATATTAATTTAATAGCAAAACTTGAGCCAATATTTTAAACTATACACTTTATTACACAAACTGGCAAAGTTTCATATTGAAATGAGCAAAAATTGTTGATTTATGAAGAATCGAAAAGAGAGAGAGAGAGAGAGAGAGAGAGTTTGTCAAAATGTTCTACTTTTGATTTCGTAAAGTACTAAGTCCCCTTAAACGAAACATAAATGCTATTCCGTTTGAATAAACTCACAATTAAATGTATGTATGTTTAAATATCGCACGTAACACAAAAAATGAGTAATATATATTCAATCGTACGAACTACAAGTAAAAATAGGACTTGAAATTATGTTACACTGATATTGTAACTGGCATCATTTTTCAGGACATATTCACTTTTGTACCATTCCTACAAAGGAGTAGATATTGATTGATTGATAGTTTATTGACGTCGCACTTTTAAAAACAGCATGAGGGCTACTGGTGACGGACCTAGTAATTTTGAGCCTTGAACAACCGACGAGAATTATACCTGAGCTGGCACCTTCCTCCCTAAACTTCCACACCAAACCAAAAAAAGAACTTGGAGCCTCGATAGACTTAACGTGCATTATCCCCGCTACAAGGTGGTCTCATCAGGACTCAAGCAAACGATTCGACGGAAAGAACATCGGTCATAATCGTGAATAAGTTGTTTGATATTTAAAAATCAGGCGTCCTGTATATGTGATAAAAGCTGTGTAATACTTATTGTATTAACTAATGGAAACGTTTTATTCAGTAGAATTCTTTGATATAAAAAACACTGCAATTAGTTGTGAAATGGAATAAATATGGAGAAGGTGTGTGTTGATAAAACCGTCAATTCCCCATAATTTCCTTTCAGAAGTGTGCGGAATGCAAGCAACTTTTCTGTCGTTCCGGAGAGCTGTTACATTGACATTTCACTTTAGCCATTAAATTAATTAGTTCCATTAAATTAATTAGCCACACCGAAAACTTAAAAGAAATTTCAAATGTTGGAGCTTTTAAGTAATACTTATTTTAATGTAAACAGAAACATATCTAATCATTACAACAGCAGACTGATTCTAAATTTTATAGAACAACACATCATAATAATAATGTATTTGTTGCCAATCGCACAGGAGCAAATCTCTTCATAATCATTTAAGCAAATGATTTTTTCGTAATATTACTCTTGTCCTTTTTGAGAGGCAAAGAACGACTCATTTATCTCAAACTTAATATTTACAAATTTAAAACTTCAGTGAGTGGAGAAAAGATCGTCTGCTCCTTTTCTTCAATTCTCCTTACAGCTCCGCAGTCAAAATGACATCAAAAAATGGCGTAGGAAGTCGTCACATAAATATCCAAATATAATCCACAGGACACATTTTGAACTGAATTCCTCCTCGAAAATTTGTGAAGTTGATTCTTTTAGTCTTATTCACTGACGCGACAACCCCGGAAGAGCCCTGATCTTCATCAGAATTCCATTTTATGCCGTCCTGTTGTTGACCAAGATTTTTCCTTTTGTCTCCTTAAAAGTTTTCAAGTCTTTTTTCTAGCTATCAATCCACATAAGTTTTGGTCTCCTTCATAAGTACCCTTCTTTTATGGGTACCAGAAGGTTTATCCAGGAAGATCTGTTTTGTGATTCCGTTCTCATCCAATCTTAATAAATGTGCTGCCCGTTTAATTGTCTCTATTGTTATAAATTTAATAATATCTGGTTCTTTAAATGATTTGTAAATTTCCGAGTTGGCTCTTCTCCGATAAATAAGAAGTTTAATAATTACATTTAATTCCACTATAAATGTACTTCTTAAAATTCCTCTTTCTAAGCACTTTCGCAAATTTCCATAAAATGTATGAAAGCAGAAATGAATTTAATTTCCAATTAAGAATATCACAGAGTTCTTGAACGCAGTCGAAAGCAGAGATTGAATGTTTCGAATTACTCTGTAGTTCGACCACGACAAGCTGAGCTCAGCCTTTTCGATAACCGAGTTTGCTTTATTGTAGTGAGACGCCGAGAAGTTCGAGCCTATGATCTACTCCACAAATAAGACTGATATATGTCCCATTTTCAAATAAATCATTGTTTTCATCACGAATTGTTTATAATCGCATTGTTTGTCCTGTGTTTCAACAAAGCCATATCGTCATCTGTTAAATTCATTCTATAAATTCAAAATTCATCTGTTTTAACTCTCTCCTCATAACTTGTTTGCAATTATGTATTCAATTAGATTTTTGTATCAAATATAAATTTCAACCTTTTCATTTTCTGTATCTTTCTATTTATTTTATATATATCTCGATCTTAAAATGATTTTGAAATAATGAAATTGGGATTGGGTATTTGACGCAACATACTCGTACCCTACTTTGTATGCGCGTCATTAAATCCAACAATGACTGACATCGCAATTTGAAGTTTATTCCTCTCTAGCTATGAGTCTTACGATCAATTTGGAAAAATAAAAATTATTAATAATAAAATAAAATTAGTTTCGAATTCGTTTCGTGTGTGGTGGCCACAGGTAGCCAAGAGATGGTGATCGCGATCTCGTAGCCGGCCTTGTATCCGTCATATCCGATGCCCTAAGGAACCAGCATGTTGTGGGACTGTTGCATGTTTAATCTGCCGAGGCTTTGATCTTACTTTCGTTGGCGTGGTGTGAAATTTGGAGTAGGAGGCGCCAGCTCAGGTGCCGTTCTCGTCTCTTGGCAGAGGTTTAAAATTACGAGTTCTGTCGCCAATAGTTTTCGTGTTGTTTCTCCGAAGTTAATAATCTATCAAACAATCATCTCGTGTGAATCTGGCTTCTTTAGAGTCATGAATTGATTGACTAATTTATTAGTGTTGCTCGGAGAAGCAACACGAGAGCTATTGGCGACGGACTTCTTTATTTTGAGCCACAGTCAAGTGATGAGGATGACACCTGAGCTGGAACCTTCCTCTCCTAACTTCCACGCACCGTCAAGATCGGACAAGGAGCCTCGACAGACCTCCGTGAAACCTTGCTACACGGTGATCTTCAGTGGTATTTGGACTCGAACCCACCACTCGACAGAAACAATGTGGACCGCGAGTCCGCGACCGTGACCCCTAGGCTACCGCGTTAGAACTCCGGAACTCAAAAACAAAGCCAGACTTCATAAGTTCAAGGACGTTTGAGACTCAATGAGAAAATAAAGAAAACCTTAAAGCACCTTGTACTTTACACGCAGCCATTATTAATTTGTACGTTATTTTAAATGATGTTAATAAAAAAAATACTGAAAGAAAAATAACCGGCAGTCTATCTTAGTCAGCCAATTGAAATGGACACCAAATTAACGAGCTAGTAGTGAAACATAATTATTTATTAAGGACGAAAAATATTCAAAACACAAAGACTTCTAAATAAAGAGTAATAAATCAAGAACTAATAAGCATAAAAAGTAGATTTTTTTAAGAGGGAGAAAGAAAAAAAGATTTATTTTTTTAACTTATTAAATATCATTCCATCTTTACAATTGCGAAGCGTTTTGTAATATTAAATAGAAAGATTGAGTAAGACAAGCATATTAAAAGCAAAATAATAATCGGAGGGAACGAATGTAAAAAAATATAACAATCAAATTTTGCCTTGAAATAAACGACAGGGGCTTACAAACTAATTGTGTTTCATTGAATCGTTACTGTTTTATAACATTTTGCAAGAGCAAAAATTATAAAACAGTAAACAAAAAAAGAAAAAAAAAAGTATGTGCGTTTATAAATGCCGCGGCTTAATTGGATTCTCCTTTAAAAATGCGGTCTTCTTTGAAACCCAATGTTTTTAAGATAAGCGTTCTTATTTATATTGTTACATCAATAGTAATTTTTGCCGAAAGTGATAAAAGGGGAAGGATTGGCTAATGTAGATTATCAGGTACATTCTTAAAGAAATTGTATTAGTTTATTTGAAGAAATAAATATTCGTCGAAAGAGAGAAAATAATTTTGTTACATAGTAGCATTGAATGCTATACGGTCAAATGACAGTATTACATAATTTGATATTTCTGAGTAATCTAACACCAATACTTTAATCAAAAACAAGTTAGGAAGTTATCTAAATAATTAATAACACCCGTAAAAAACGAGTTTTTTAAACACGGGTTTTCTTTCAAACTTCAAACTTTACGTAACATAATTTTTTATTACTTAAATTTTGAGTAACATTCCTCTATCAATAACATTCATTTTCAGTAACATTCCCCTGTCTTGAAGATGGGGAGCAATGTTACGAACATGAGTTGATGCTACCCTGCAACGCTTCTCTTATAAAGGATAAGATTAATTTACAGAGATGCCACATCAGTTGAGACAAAAGAGGATTAAAGCAATAACCCCTTCATCTTGGCGATGGATTTGGCGATCACTTGGTGACTTGGCAAGAAACTTGGCGTAAAATTTAATTCTTTAAATAATTAGTTTTAATCAATTAATTTTTTATTATAATTAAATTATCGTATTGTCATCCAAAGTAATCGTGTATAGATTACTTAAGCTAAATTGAACGCTTTAAAATATGAAGCTTTAAAAAAGCTTTTAAAGTTTTGACCCAAACATAATTACAATGTGGTAGAAGAAAACCATTAAAAAAATAAAATAACATGTAAAAAATTGTTCCTGCACCATTGAGTAAAACACATATACACCAATCCATGTAATTAAACTAATAAAACATTGTAAACAAAGAAAAATGGGTTAAAGTAAATATTCAAATTTAACTTTCAAAAAAACTTTATATTCTATAGAAAATTCCAAAAAAAAAGTAAATTAAATGAAAAAATAAGCTGACGATTACCAAATTTACCCAGAAAAAGATATAAATATTGAAAGACGGTAAGAAACCAAGATTTGAAGAAAAGCAAAATAATGGAATTCTTATATTCATTTCAAAATTTAAAAAAAGTCGAGGCAGGCTTTTGTTTTGTAAGGGGGTTTTCGACCATTTGTAAGCTTTCAGAAATCTTACAGTGATAATTTTCCCCCTTCATTGTTAAACAGGGCAATTCACTTACTTCTACTATTGTAATTACTTTTTATTACAACGTTTTTCTGAATTTCACTTGGTGTGTGTGTGTGTGTGTCATCAAATTTTCGATCGTTAATTTAACCAACTTCCCATCAAGCTAGAGCTTTGAAATTTCGGGAATCGTTCGTACTCGCCTAACAATGCAATATTTATTCGTTTGCGACAAGTTTTAACTCATATTTCAATAATTTTAATAAGTCAAAATATTCTTTCCTCGAGGCGCTTTTAGGATTCAGGGAAAAATTTATTTCCCCCTCTGGGAGCACCGGGCACTCCCCACGCAGCATGAGGTTATCGTAAACCTTTTGTACTCACAAAGGGGAGATACTATCTCCCCTTTACAATCTCCGAGATAGTAAGGGTTGCTGACTTTTAGTCAGTAATCATTCGCAAGAAAGAAAGTTTCCAATATTAGGCGCCATGTCTTATCACAATAATTTTTTCTGAATTCTGGTTCCCATTTTTTTTTTAATAGAATGACTTACAAACTTTCAAATGCATGTTTTGATTTTATATTATGAATTTTTTAATACGCTCACAAATGTCTCTTTTTAAGTAAATTTTAAAGTTAAAAATAACTAACAGTATTAACTAATATTTCAATAATTTTCTCTAATAAACTTTGCCACCATATAAAAACGTTGCTTTTAAAAACGTTGGTTTTTATATCGAATTTTTTCAATTAAAGCCAACTATCAGTAAATGCTAAAATTATTTTTTGATTCGTTTGAGGGGTTAGATTTAGCCTAATTAAAAATGAATTAAAGAAAACGAATTGCAACAGTTGGTTTGGTTCCAACAGGAGATTACAGAAGAGAGATTGTAGCAGGAAAATGTAGGAAATATTGAGAGAATAAAATAAGTAAAAAAAAGTCTATTACATGGTAAATTCATAATAAGAAATTAATTTTGGAAAGATAATAATTTATTAGGTCATTGTATCTTTGTAAATTACCAAATTTACGAGGGAAAAAAGATTTTTTCCATTCATAAACAGGCAAAATGAATATAATAGTAATAAGGATAAACATAATGTGTTTTATATACGATTTATGTTGCGGTGGTCTCACCTTTAGAATCAAAAACGCCGTCTCATTTCATCTGCAGTAGTCTCAACTTGAGAATCAAAATTGTCATAGTGGGAAACACTCATTTCTTGCTCAGTTGTCCAGATCGTACGCCTGCGAATCTAAAGAAAGGCAACTCAAACCTCCTCCAAAACATTTAAGGTAAACAACTTCCGCGAAGTGATGATCCGGAATGCAAACATTAGATGGCAGCATATCTTAATCTCAAACTACTGGTTGAATATCTTCCCATGCGAAATTGCCTCACAGTCGTAGACATTCAAATCATAAAATAACGACTAATATAAATGGTTACAGCGCAAGCGTCAAATAGACCCGCCATCTCAACTAGAGAGTGTAAATAAACATTAAGTGAAACGTTTCAGATCCCATCAAATACAACTGGAGGTGAAAATCAATAATATTTCCTCCCAAGGGGAGAATGGCTTTATTATTGGGAGGGGATTTTTTTTCTAGCCAACTTGTCTAAAGGCGTATGTCTACGAATCCATTGATTGTAGCTCAAATCTATCCAAACATAGCCAAGATCAAAGACCTCGACCAAAATGTACGAAAAACATAGTTGAGTAACAAAAATGAAATTTTTTTAAAGAAATTCTGACAGTTTTTGAAATGAAAAAAAGAATGTCTGATTAAAAAAAAAAAAAAAAAAAAACTCCCCTCCCCATCTATGAGCAACTGAGAAAGTAGATATATTCAGCTTCCATAATTCCTTCGAAAAATTTATTTGTGAAAAATAATTATTTTGCCGGTAATTCCATGAAAATACTACTTTTTGTTTTTTATTATAACCTATCTATGTAATCTTGACATCGTAATTAATACAAGGAAGATTCCTTTATTAATAGTATATTTAAATAGCCTACTCCAAAGAGATATACATGTTAGGTTTTCCATAGAAGGAAGTTGTAAAGCTAATGTCATCAGATATTTTGTTCAAAAACCAGGAATTCTTGAGACGTATTTTCAAGATAGGCTATAAGAGAGTAATTTTACTAAAGAAAATTTATATCTTACAGACCAACAAATCATGAATTCAAGGGAATGTTTTTTTTTTTTGTTTTTTTGTTTTTGTTTTTAAGGGAAAACATGTACGATTTTTCTTACTTTTATTGGTTTAATTTCATTCTAAAATATAATTTCATGGCCTCATTAAATATAGTTAAGACTTTTTGCTATCGTTTTGGTGTCTTATCCACTTTCATGGAGAAAAAACCGCACCTTTTGACTGAAAAAAACTTTTCACTGCCATTTTCACACTTTCAAAGCTTATATATTTATTTCTATGAAAAAACTTTTCCGAAGATCTGAATAGATGCTTCTCTGAAAGCGCAATATTAGGTAAGTATGGAAGGTAAGGCAAAATTTCCTAAACTCCCTGTTTCTTTCTTCTGCTGTAGCCAATTTTTGAATGGTTCTCTGAGCCGAATGTGGGTCTAGAGCAGTTGTATTCAACCTTTTACACTTTGGGGAACCCTTTGAGCTAACCGTTTTCTGAAAGGAACTCTTTGATCCAAGAGCAGAAAAAATCAAAACTTTATCCTACTCAAATTTACAAAATTATTATTGCATCCTTTATTTTATCACAATACAAACGTCTTAGTAAGATAATGAAAAAGAAAAATAGTTAATGGTGTTTTTTTGTTTTTCTAAAATGTATTCTATCAATAAATAAAAACAACAATATTTTAAATTATAGCAAATTAATAAAAAAAAAATATTTTTAATGACTTGACTGCGATTGTTTTTTTTATTGCAAAGTATTTTTGGGTCTGGAATAATTGTTGAAATTCGAAACCCAATGTCCTCTTCAGCATCCAATCTGTTTCTGTATTTTGTTTTTGTTGCAGCTAACAAAGAGAAAGTTTTTTTTTGTACACATAGGTTGAAACAAATGACATTAGATATTTCACAGCTCTCTCGAAAATGTCAGGATATTCTTTTCTAATGTCAATCTAAAAATGCATTATATAAACTTGACTAAATTTCGGTTTCAACTGTGTGTCGGTCGACATATATCAGTTTGAGATATATCGATTGAGCCAAAGTACGGATACCAATATGTGACCTAATGTGTCTCGATTAATGCATTTGAAGCACGTGACTTTACGAAATTTTAGCTTTTACTTTATCCATTAAATAATTATTTCTATTTATTTTTACCAGCAAATTGTCTTTAATAATTCGATCTTTTATAAAAATTAAAATTGTACTACAATTTTGACACGCTTTGGTGAAGCAAACAATGATCACTTATGGAACCCCTGTCAGAGTTCCAGGGAACCCTAGGATTCCGCAAAACCCATATTAAAGACTTCTGGTCTAGAGGGAAGTGCCAGGACACAGTCGTTCTCGTCACTTGACCGAGCTTCAAAATTGCGAAGTCAATCCCAATAGTCCTCTTGTTGCTTCTATGTGGGACGTTAATAAACAATCAATGGGAAAAAAATTTACAAATGCTATCTCCAGTGTTTGAAGCCCGTTTGTAGAAGGCGTTTTTGTACAGGGCAAGAGGTCACTTTCACAATCCCCTCAGATAAGATCACAACCAGACTCCGAGCGGAGCAGATGTAAATAAGTGATTTGACACTGGAAAGTTGTGGAACGAGGGGTGATTCAGTGCTAAAGGTAATTTGCACTGATCACCAAGGTGATGCGAAAGGTACTGTAATTGAATGAAAAAAGGAACCGTTATTATTGTTATTAAAAGTGTGCTTGATCTCATGTGGATCAGTTTAAGGATAAGTGAAACCAAGCTAAGTTAATAGCGAAGTAAGCTAAAGCAAGAAAAAATAAATAACAACCAGGATATTTGTTAGTTAAAAAGTTATTATTAAGAAAAGGTATCAGAATATGAGTGAGAACGAGTTATAAGAGAAAAGTGAAATGAAAAAATGAAAGTGATAAGATATTAAGATTAAGTCATAAGTATAAGATGTATTAATTGTATTTAAAGTATAAAGTGTGAAAGAAAACAAGAAGTAAGTTTTTCAATAGAAATGTTCAGGATGTCCGCCTCTTTCCAGGAGACAAACTCGTTTGTGCATATTTTGAGAAATGTGTTTCAAGAAACTGGGAAGGATTTCTTGCAACGCTCGAGTTGCATATGGTAATTTTCAGATCATCTGTTTCTTGAGATTTTGATGAAAAAGAGTATTTTTAGTTTATTGTTTTATAATACTCTTTAAAGTTGGGGCTTTCGAGTATTACATTTGTTTTTTCTTGAATTGTCGAGTTACTGAAATTTAAATAATCAATAATCTCGTCAAATGCGTCCGGAAAACATCAACAGCTGGGGTTTTCCAATTTTTGTTTCCTGGCATTTCACTCTGATGTTTTTTAAAGTTTCATATTTATTTTTATCTTACTTTTTAAGTTAAATTTCGCAATTCAGAAATTATTTTAGATTAATTAAATATGTGGAAAATAATTCCTTAATTTTTCTTAATTTTAAAACTGTTACTTTAGAATGTACGGAGCCATTTTTACTGATAATTTCTCATTACTTTTACAATTTATGCAAAAACTAATAACCAAAAAAATTTAATTCCACTGATATAAAAATAATAGTTTTCTATGTAATTAATTTACCTCACATTCGCTTGATATTGTACATATAAGTTCAACAACAAAAGTTTTGTGTTTGTGATTTAAAAAATAGATTGAATTAGGAATCTAATAAGCCAAGTATAGAATTTTCATCATTTTTCCTGTGAAAATTTCTAGTCCAATCATTATTTTTTGGCCAATAAATAAATAAAGATAAGTTCTTCACCGTTACATAATATTCAAAATATTTTTTGAACTAAAAATTACGCAGCAAAACGTAACATTTTAGCAATTCCGCCCAACAAAAGCAAATTTCAAATATATTTATCAAAGTTAATTGCTTTAAGTGTAATATAGGGTGTCTTAAAATTTCCCATACTGACAATTCGTAAATTCTTCACACAAAAGCAACGAACTTAAAAACAATCATTTTTATGCAAATGGAGAAAATTGCATCTAATATAACGTAAAGAAAGATTTGGGACCTACATTTGCAACAAATGTTCAAAATGTCCACTCCTTCCTAGGAGGCTAAGTTAAACTCGTTTGCATATATTTTGAGAAATGCGTTTCGAGATGTTGGTAGTGACTTCTTGTATTCTATGGGTATAATGGAAATATTCTGATTATGCATTGCTTGGGGACTGTTTTCATGAGATTTTTTTTATATAGTCCCACAGAAAAAAGTCAAGAAATGTTCGGATAAGGGGAACAAAGTGGCCAAAGATTTCTTGAGATGAGTCGATCACCTAAAAATGTCTTGGAGAATGCACATAGTTTCATTAAGCGAAGTAGGGCATATTCCGTCGTCTTTTTTGAACCAAGAGCCTCGTTTTCCCGATCTGAGTATTTCTTGACTTCTTTCTGAGCAGAGAAGTAAGTAACAAAGTTTATGAAAATAATCCCCAGGCAATACATGTTTTGATAACTGCCATATTAATCAAAACAGTGACGTACCCAGAAAATAATTTTGGTGGGAGCATTTCGTCATTGCCATGACAGAAGCAATTTTTTCATTTAGAGTTACTACTTGGGAAAAAGTAAATACGCTATATCAATCCTATTTTTCTCTTATTAAAAGTATTGATCAAATTATCAATTTATTAGAATCATCAAGTTTTATCAAGTAATAAAGATTTAAAAAGCAAAGATCATTTAAATGAAATAATTAAGGTACTATGAAAATAAAATCTGCCTTTTTAGGGGAATGTATTTTTTTAGGGATGTACCCCCCCCCCTCTGCATGTACAAACATTGAACCACAGGCACTCACTCAGAGACAGCAAAAAGTTTGAAGCAGTTGCCGATGAAGCAGGTGGCTGTACGCGTGCATTTCTTACGATGTGGCGGTCTTCTCGACGACTGGTCTGTCGAGGTCGTCCTGAGCCTGGTATTCGTGTGAATGACATCTTTCGGATCCACTGGTCCCAACACCTCCTCACAACACAGTCAGAACGGCCTAATGGACGAGCTACTCGCCTAGCTGACCACCCAGCTTCCCTCATGCCGATGATTCTTCCCCTTTCAAACTGCGACAGCTGCTCATATTGTCTTCGAAAACGGCGTAATGTCATGTCCACCTCAGCTCTTCCTTTGTAAATGATTCAGCGCACTCAAACAAGCTTTGGTTACCTGTTTTATACTCCATGGAGAACGACGTTAAACGCCCTCTACCGGCTATACGTAATGCGCAATCACGCTGCATTTCTAATCATTTGCATATCTGCCCGACATGGGCCTTCATGCCAAGTTTCGCTATGATCCCGCAATTATTTCTTGGTGCGCTAATTTTTTAATCCATGAGTGCATATTAGAAGTAATATAAGTAAAATAATAAAATTTTATATAAAGATATTATAATACTATTTACTTGATAAGAGTAAAAAAAAACATTTTAAATACAAGAATATTTTTAATATGGCACAAAAACTACAAAGTTAATATATTCAAAGCCTTATATGAATTTGACTTGACGAAAAAGGGTGTTGAAGCTTTTCTTTCATATGGTACCTCAATAGTCTCCTCAAACAAAACTAACAGTAAGCATCCATCATTGTAGGATCTTATCGTCCTTAGTAAAGATACTCCGTGGTAAGGATAACTTGGTGAAAACATTCCTTCTCTGTCGCCCCCGCCCCCGTTCATCGCTTACCGATTCCAAGTTATCTAATAAATTAGTTATTACAACAACATAATCTTCAGATCTTCTGTTTCCGAAAAAATTCATGAACAATAGCTTTGAGAGATGGCCAAACAGCTAGCTTTAGATCTGTGAACTTAGAATCAAATGTTGGATTTTTCAACAGTTGAAAATGCCAATAAATATGCTTTCTTTCACTTTGTTTCCCTCAGTGGCGGAAACATTTCTCTTAAATGTCGGAAACTTTGCCTTCTTTATTAAGAGCTTCGACAAAGTTTTTCATCAGCCCTAATTTTATATAGAGGGAAGGCAAAATGATTTTAATCGAAATTAATGGCACAGTTAGCACATTTCGTGAAATCACCCTGTAAATCGGTCAGCAGTGCAAAAACTTTTAAATCGGTACAAATGTGCCAATTGTCTTTGTATTTGACTTCTTCCAGCAGCAAAGTCGTGTTTTTATTACACTTGTCCACTGCATGAACTAAAGATCCTGACGGGTTTTTTTTTTGTCATTATTCAATGTCACTGATTTAAGACTAGTTTTAGGCCAGTTACGGATGAGTTCAATACCTAGCGAACCCATCAAACCAGTCACATCTGATCAGAAACGCTTTGAAGTTTTCATTTCAAAAAATTCTGACAAATTCCTTATTCTAAACTTGGAAATATTTGTACCTCGAGCATGTCGATTCTATTGTTGCAGCTAAGAATTTATTAGTTCTGCCTGCTGTTCAGAAAATTTCAAACCACGGACCAAAACATTCAATTCTGAAATTCAGGAGTATACTCTTCAACCTTTCGTTTTCGCATTCTTTTTCGCTTGACTTTCGATTGATCCCTGATCAATTTCTTTCAAGTTACAAGCAGGAACAGGTAAATCTTCCCCAATGAGGCACAGATTTAAATGTGAAGAAGGCGTCAGGATATTTGATCTTACGTTTCGTTTTACTTGAATGCCTTGCAATTTTAGTAAGGCAATAGTAAAATCATTACCCTGATCATTTGTTCCCGTTAAAACATTGGAACAGCAAATGACATACTTTTACGTTTTCCTTTTATCCATTCAATAAGCGTATAAGTAAATTCTTTGAGCGAAATGTGAGGCTCCCATTGTTTAAATCCATATAATCAAGAACACAATCGAAGTACAATTTACATACCCTTTAAACTAACTTAATGATTGGATCTCTTTATGCTTTTTGGGTAAACTTGCCACACACACAGCAGAAGTAATCAGGATGGCTTAAGCAACCATGGTGTTCCGTATAAATGTCATTACGTTACTTTACTATTTATGCCTGTATTTACTTCGAGCAATAAAAGTTTCAAAGGTTTATTAACCCACGCAAAATGAATCAAAAAACAGAAGAAAGACAAAATGAACAAAACAATTAGACAAATGAGCAAAACGACTGATACCATACACGGTTGTACACACTCTGCTGTTTGTTTCGTTTACCAAGCATAATATTGTATTTCTATTCAGCGATCAATAACATAAAGTCTCCGAACTGTTAATAAATCGAAATAAAGATTATTACTTGTATAACTATCAATTTCATCATTAATTTACTTCTAAAGAGAAAATAGTAAAATATGAAAAAAATTATGATTTAAAACAATATTTTTGAAATATCTTAAAAATCCTTACGTAATAGGACATTTCTGAATACCATTTTAAATTCTACACGAAAAAAATATATTAGAAAAAAACTTTATTTCAAACCAGATTCAAATTGACTGTTGAGTAGTGTTTTTATTCATAATCTTCAATTTCAATTAAAAAGTATACTCACGTCCAAAATTATCTTTGCACGCACAAAAATATAATGATATATCCCAGGAAATGCCCAATCGATGTAATCTATTTTTGCAAAAAATGTCTGAAAAACACACAAGTCTTATTATCATCGCCCAATCAAATATAAGTAACCGCTTTCCGATATGCAAATCAAGGTAATATTTATCATCCGAGGTTGAATCAATCGCATTACTCAAAGGGAATATCTGATTGAATTTCTGTAATACAGTACTGACAGTTGTGTAAGGACTCAAAAAAAGTTTAAGACACCAATGTATCATTTGAAAGAATTTGTGAAGTGAAGAATTATCAACCGCTTAGAAATAAAACAGTCAATCATGGAAGCAGTGAGATTTTTCTGAGTAATTCAAGACAAACTGTTTCTACGCTATGGAAAGGAAGTTCAGAACTCTGGAACAGGTGTAAGGTGGCATGGATAAGGTTTTAAATGTATAGCAACTGCTTTTCAAGATCGATATATGAGGTAGCTCTGCCAATGAGACCATTATCGATTTTACTAGAAAAGATTCATCGGAACCAACTCATTGTTTAGGTTAGTGCTGGTTTTTGTCTGTAATGATAAATATAAATCTCATTAAAGGTAAAAACTAGTCATGGTAGCGATCAAATTTTGATTTGACAGCAAATGGCTACCAAATCAAAACTGACGTATGAATCAGTATGTAATTTTGGGTGCCTTTCAACAGATAGCTCTCATTTTGTGACATTGGGCTATTCGCGGTTTCTCTTCACTAACCTTGGGGACTTTTAATTGAGATTGATTGCTTTTGCTAAACAACCTTTGCCCAACCAAAAATGAAACGTGAATATGCAGATAGGAAGCAGGTAGAAAGGAAGTGAAGTGGGAGAGTTAGGAAATATATAAACTCTGACTGAAAGTCGCGATAGAGAAGCTGAAGGAGAAGTTATAGTGAAGCTGAGGGAGCAGATATAGAGAGGCTGAAGGAGAAGTGGAAAGAATTTGAAGGAGGAGTTGGAAAGAATTTGAAGGAGGAGTTGGAAAGAGAGGTTGAAATAGGTAGTTAGACTAAAGATTGATACAAGAGGTTTAGTGAGTACTGGTTTCAACAAGTGATCCGGAGTCTGAGTTACAGTCGAGGAAAGATTAGTGGTAAGAGTCTGTTAGATTACTATTGGTGGGTTGAGTTTGGTTAAATAGAAATCTTCCACAGGAGAGCATATTTAGTTGTTGTTATAGTAAATAGAAGTTAATAAATCCCGTAAATATGGCGTCACAATTTCTCTAACTCAATGCTGACTCCCACTTACCTTAGATAAGGCACGAGTCTTCAAAACACAAGTGTTTTTGAATAACTTCGAACCTTTTGGTAAACTTTATTTTTTGCAATTAAAAATTAACATTTGGCCATTACAAATGGAATTTTTGCCATAAGTAAGCATAATGCAGGTTGTATTTTAGAAAACCTTTGAGTCGTACAGAAGGAGGCAACCGGAAACGCTGTATAAATGAATAAACACAATTCAGTCTAATACATTAGTAAATGCGTCGAATAGTAAACAGAATATCAAAATATGGAGAAGCAGCTGCATTTTGAGAGTGTAAGCCGCAAAAAAACATTCTGTTCTACATGTACCCTCATCTTCTACCCACCTGTGCCTAAAAAGAGTGTCATTCCAGAATACTATCATCGCGAGAAGCCCTGTAAGTAGAGCATTACACGTCAACGTTTTTTGAAAAAGGAAGAGTATGACAAGTTGGCACCTTGCAGGGACGAGACAAAATTGCCTAGTCATGAGATGATTGTTTCTTTCCTTCCGCTGTTCATTCTTTCATCGAAGTAAAGAAAGAAATGAATTGGAAGATTTTGAGTGATATTTGATAGTTCCAATTTTATACTACAAATAATTATTTATTACGAGAGTCTTATAGGAAGAGAGGAGAGATTTTGAATATAAATACTATACTGACAAAGCAGTGCAATATTCAAAAGAATTTGATTTTGTCATTGCTTTAAATTTAAATCTCTTTATTGATAAATAATGAACAAGATACGATTGCTCGTGATCTTAGATACTGTCTTGATCTTAGAGTAGTTATCGATTTCTCTCTGAAGATTTGAGCAATGCTGGTTTACTGCGGAAAAATTCATTTTTGGGAAGATGTGAGGGAAAACGAAATAAATACATACATGTTTAAAGGAGAAAAGAGAAAAACATCAATGGGAGAGAGTCCTGAAAAAAATTATTTATTAGTATCTCATTAGCCGCATTAGTGTTTTAAAAAAAATTTAAAAATTTCCGCGAGAATTAAAACAGAAATAATATTTCTCTAATTCTTACAAATTCGACGTTTCATCATCAAACTACTTAACAGCGCAATCAAAAACCGAGATATTTTGATATTTTATTTTGGTTATGAGACTAACATCTACTTTATTTTCACCTGGAGTAATTTTATACGATATATTTCAACACACACATTTATAACTTCTCATAGATAATATTTAATTGCTGAAAAATTGTCAACCGAACTAATCTATTGAGCGATAAGGTAGCCAACATACAAATATCTTAAGACACGTTTATCATTGAGCATCAATTTCTATTTCGAGTTATATAGTACCAAACTATTCCTATATTTTTTTTTATGATTATCTAAAAACATATCTAACGCAAGCATGTGAAATATTTATAGATAAAAAAAAAAAAACCGCATCAAGTAATTACAAGTCTAAGAAACCTGCATTAGTTTATGTATAATATGATAAAATCACATCCAAATAACACTGATATCATGTTTATAAATTTGAATGTTTGTTTGTCTTTGATTGTATCGCTCTAAAATTTCTTAAGGAGCTTTCCTGATGAGTGGAAAAAGTCATTAGCATATTGTCTCTCACACACACACACAAAAATCTTTTTTGTTTTGTGAATTTCTTTTCGCTAACACCCCTTTTTTCACCATCAACAGATAATAGGAATATCGATATACGTAAAAAAATTTTCTTTTTGAACTTATTTTATGGAAATTATTTTTTAAATAATTTTCTCCAATGTTTTAAAGATTTTTCTTAATTAATAACGGTAAAGCGATATTTTTTTACACATAAGGGTAAGGACTCAAATGAGATGATTAAAAATTAATATTCTTGCACCATCGGGTGTGTAAATTAATTAGCCAATTTCTTGGAAACAGCGCCAAAAAGCGACAATTTTGGATTTGAGAAAAAAGAAATGTTAAATTGTTTCATCTAGTAATCTATCGATCCAAATAAAACGGTAATCATACAGTAGACGAAATGATCCTATAGGACCATTTTAAAAAGAGAGCATGAAACATATTATTTTATGGGAGTTAAACAAATTTTTAACTGCTCTAAGAACCAGTGCATGAATTTTTATTTTTTCTCCTTCGATCTTGCTTAAAATTTCCGCTCTGCCAAATATAGTTCTGGCGCATTATTAAGTCACGATCTATGTGTGTTTGTGATTATTTATTATTCCTTAGATTCTTTTTAAGATCGTAGTGTTTATTCAAATGTTGTTCCTCTTTAAAAAAATTATAATAAAATACCTGATTAAAATTTTGATTTTTATTGATATACGTTAATAACGTATTTTTTTGTTAAGTATTATTACTTATTAAAAATGTTATGCTTGATAGCTGGCTTGTTAAGTTTTTAAATTAATCCTCATGAAGAAATGAAATGTAACATCCATTGTTTATTGTAATATATTGAATATTAATGTATTGAATTTAATACATTAAAGTTCCCATCTAACGGCCATTTTGATTTTGTGACCATAATGTTAACGTTTATTCCTATGGAATTTTGACTATCGTTCTCAAATCTTTATTATTTGATCTATTGGAATGCAATTAAGTGCATCTGAAAGAGCAAAAAAAAAAAAAAAAAAAAAA
>BMAW01014686.1:361978-386157 GCA_019974015.1 Nephila pilipes
AAAAAAAAAAAAAAAAAAACGAATGCTTCTGGGGAATTACTTTCCCCCTACGATTCTTAAAAATTCTTTTATTCTTATTTTAATGATTCGTTTCCGGTCTTTAAAAGAATAATTTTAAACATTTTTAAAAATCGGCGGAAAAAAGTAATTCCATAGAAACATTCATTATTTTTTGCTCTTTCAAATACACTTTATTGCAATCAAATAGTAAAGGTAGGAGAATTCAAGTCGAAATTCCATAGGATTAACATTAAGCTAACGAAATCAAAATGGCGGGTAGACGAGAGCCTTTATGTAACATTTCATCATTAGTTACAATTTCATTAAAAAATTAATAGTTGTTATTTTGTAATCTCCACTAATTTTTTGAACGAAAAAAAAAACTAAATTTTTAAAATTATGAATGGTTTAAAAAATTTGTCTAATTAAAGAATGGCAGGGGCCCCCTCCATTGGTTTAAAATTTATATTCCCCCCTCTCTGCTATCTTACTACAACATTCTTTCCCTTGAGGCTAATTTGCTGTTCACTTAAATTTACTCAATACATTATTTAAAAATTAGTTCCCATTAAATTTTTTAAAAATCCTTTTGATAGAAATTATATATTTTTCCATTCATCCGTGCGAAGAACGGGTATATCTACTAGTACCGTATATTTTCGTGATTAAGACGAAATTTTTGAGGTAAACTATGGGAGTAGGCTAATATACGAATCCTCTAGATCGCGAAAACATTGGCACTTATCCGTTAGTAAGCACAAGCGATAAATTGCCAAATACAGTGCGTTTTCATCTCTTTAATTAATATATAGGGTGGACCAAAAGTATTGAGCGCATTTCATCCTAAGGAAACTAAACGTTACAACGCAGACACTCATTTTAAGAGGATTGCCCTAGATATTCTAGAACCCCTCCTACGATTGAGAGAGGCAATCGATACACACCCAATATTATGGATTATTTCACGAAATAACCAACACCAGATTAAAAAGCGCCAACGATTGCTGGATACCACGATACGAAGTTCCTCTCATCTTAACATCCAAACCAAGAAAATAATTTCGACTCAAATTTATTCAAAGTACTCTGCGATATTTTATGCATCCGGATAACCTGAACTATTGCACTGCATCTACAGTCTGATGGAATGGTGGAAAGATTCAACTATTTTGAATAACGTCTGTGTTCTCTGAGTGATTGATATTTTGCAAATTCTTTTGATTATTCTGGCCTACTGAAGTTCTATACATAAGACAACTCGTTGATCGCCTTCCGACATATTGCTGGGTCGAAATCTTCTGTTTGGGTGATCAAGCGATACACCCTCCTTGCTTGATGAGTACGCTTGTCTTGTGTAGACACGTTGGGAGAGAAATAATTAATACTGTAAGAGACAGGATGAAGACCCGTTGCGATACTATAGCGACGAAACAACACTTCGTACAACGAAATATCACCATGTTTGGCTTTACCACCCAACAAGACATCGTAGGCTGAGTCTGAAGATGCGAAATCACTGAAAAGATCCGTATACCATTATTAAGATGCTCTTGTTCGGATTCAGAGGTCGCCGACATCTAAGCTAAAAGTTATGCACATCGAACGAATAGCTGTCGAACTGTGGAAGCACTGAAGAATGTTTCATTTGAGAAGAACGCTGTCCGGTACGTGCAATTTTTTAAGAGGAGGAGAGGGTGCTAAGCTCAAGTTTGGACTTTGTTGTCTTCCTTGCGAAACAGCAATTACGGCGGAAAAGACCGTTTTACAGACGAGATGAAAATATTCTTAGAAGTAAGCCTGGATAGGTAGGGGTTTCCTTAGTGGTAAATTTGGTGACATTCCTTATTGCCCACTGGAGAAAGAAAACCTTTCTAGGATTTCCTCTTAAAAATATATGTATAGCGACTACTATTATTTCGGGGAACTTAACCCTCTCGGGCTTCTATCCCCTGTGAAATGACTATTTATATTGGTGAACTGAATTTTGGTTTTACACTTGCCCAGAAGTTAAGGATTTGTTATTGATAAGTTAAAGTTACTGTGCAATAGCTTTGAAAAATAAATTAAAGTTTAGAAAAATACATTATAAGCTAAAAATATTGCTGAATAAATTGATATTATTATTATAACATCACTAATTATTAAAACTAGTTGATTAAAATAAATTAAAAGATGAAGTGTTTGAAATAGGCTTAGTTTATTGCAGCAGAAATCTATTGGATTCCTGCTTGCTTGCTCGGTCTGGTCGCAGTGAGAGCGCGGTCTGTGATTGGTCGATGATGAAGTGTGTTAAAACTGTATATATAGGTGGGTGAGTAGGGGTGTTTTGACTTATGTTATCGATGTTCATGTATGAAAAGTGATGTTTAAAGTGAATTATAAAATTAGAATTTCTCTAGGTCTGTGTAATTGTGGGTTATTTCTAAGTGGGGTGCATTTTTCTATTTCTTGAATGGTTCTATTGTTTGAGGTACCTATTTTATGAAAGAAATTTTCTGATAATTTTTAATGAAGTTTTTAAGTGTCGGGAGTTTAATTGAGTATCTTATGTCTTTGTTTCTCATGTACCAATGGGCTTTTACAATCATTCTGATAGTTGAATTTTGAGATTTTTCTACTAAATCAAATGTTGTGTTAGCACAGTGTGACCAGACCGGGCTAGCATAGGTCAGGATGGGTCTTAACATCAGGGTGTTGATAAAATATATGTATGAGTCATTGAGTATATCAGTTTAGTTACCTAGAGTATCTATTGACTTTTTGGGCTAATTTAATGTTTGATTTGAATTTCTGCGATCAATGTTTGTGTGAACTTTAAATTGGTGCTATTGTATATTAAAACGTTTTTATGAATTTCACTTGGTGTGTGTGTCATCAAATTTTCGATCGTTAATTTAACCAACTTCCCATCAAGCTAAAACTCTGAAACTTCGGGAATCATTCTTACTCGCCTAACAATGCAATATTTAGACATTTGCGACAAGTTTTAACTAATATTTCAATAATTTTAATAAGTCAAAATATCCCTTCCACTCGGCGCTTTTAGGATTGAGGAAAAAATTTCTTTCCCCTTCTGGGATCACCGGGAATTCCATATACGCCACATGAGGTATCGTAAAAATTTTCTACTCACAAAGGGGAGATAGTAAGGGTTGCTGACTTTTAGTCAGTGATCATTCGCAAGAGAGAAAGGTTCCAATATTTGGCGCCGTGTCATATCACAATAATTTTTTCTGAATTCTGGTTCCAATTTTTAATAGAATGACTTACAAACTTTAAAATGCATGTTTTGATTTTATATTATGAATTTTTTAATACGCTCACAAATGTCTCTTTTTAAGTAAATTTTAAAGTTAAAAATTATGTTTTTTAGAATTTGATGTACAGTATTTCAGAAGTATACTAAGAAAGTAGAATTTAAATGATTAGCATGTCGACTAGAAATCATGAATTAGTAAAAATTATTAGATACATAACTTTTATTTGCTCCATTCGTAATTTTTTAGTCTACGTAAATTTCTAAAAATAACTTGATCTGAAAAAGAATTTATTGTACCCATTGCTTAATTATGAGATAGATTGATGAAGGATGTGGTGCAATATAGGCTAATATCCCTAAAGTATGAGAAAAATATTATGAAAATATTAATAAGGCATTATATAATAAATATCTGTCTGCTAAAATAATTTAAGAATTTTTATTAAAAATTTTATTCTTATTTTTGTGCAATGTTTTCATGTTCCTTAAAAAATAATAAAGTTCGTTTGTGTTTTGTCCGCGTTTTCGGGTCTAGAAGAGTATGACGCGTAATACATGTAGATTTATCTACACTTAGCCAATCATACTCAAATTAGCCTCACTTGACCTCCACGCGGTTAGATCTGGTAATCCAAAAATATTTGGAAACTAAGAAGAAAAGGCTTTGTGTTACAAAATTTTTCAGTAAAAAATATTCAATGAATGATTGATTAAATTGAAATTATAACTAAATTTTTTTATGTGTTTGTTTTGAATTTAATGTATAATAATTAATATACTTTGTCATTATATAAAACCATTGTTTTAAAAAACGTTAGTTTTTATCTCGAATTATTTTTATTTGTGTAATTGCCGAAATACAATGTATTTGTTAGAGATTTTCAGAATAAATTTACATTTTCAAGGGAAGGACTTGTTTTTTAATTGCGTGGATCTTTTTTGCATTCGAAAGAAGATCAACCACATAATAGTATGTGTTTATTGTTTTCATCTTCAAGTTCGAAATATGGGATTTTTTTCCTTTCTTTCTAGAACAAAGTAGTCTATAACTTTCTTTTACCTTATATGAAATTTTTTTAGAATTTACACTCCTTTCCCGGCTTTGTGGCCTTTATTTTTCTTGTATCATCAAATTTGATGCGTTGTACAAAAAAATATTTGTTAAGAATCTCCACACAGGTTCAATAAACACTTTTAAAGATTAATTTTCCTCAAAGGGATTATGCCTTGATTATTTACTCATTATATACAGTGAACGTAAAAAGTATTCATTCATTGATAGGCATAATTTAAGAAGTTCGCTGCGCCCAAAAATACATAGTTAAAAATACACAATAAGTTTGAGAGATTTATATGATAGTACTATTTCTAAGTAAAATACTTACGAAAAATAATAAAAAATTTGTGAAATATAAATATTGCACAATCTTTTGATACAGAAAATATTCGTACGATACACGTAATCTCAAATAATTAAACTAGCATTTTATAACACTTTGTAGGATATTTTTAACTTAAATAATTACTTTGAAACTTTTTTTTTTGCAGGGATTCATCCAAATTTGATGTCCCTGAAATGTAGCTCTATTACTATTTGAGCGGTTATCAAATTACATTAATTGGAAATCGACCTGGTTCGAACATTCTGATCAAGAATTTCCCATACAGGTTCAATGGTATTGATACTTGGAGATTGAGGAAGACATTTCATAAATTTAGGAACGATATGAAAGATCCAAAGTGGGCCTTAGTGACTGAACCTCCTTTGAAGACGTGAAGGTCGGTATAGCAAACAATCCGATCAGAAATCTAATCTTATGCTTATCTTAAAAAAGATATAAGTGGAACAGTGAGAAACTAAAACAATGTTTTTTGCAGACATCACAAGTCACTCGACAAATATTGGAGAAGCTTTGTGCTCAAGATTTTTATTCTCTAGTTATTTTACTTAATGAATCCCCGAGTTAAAAGATTGAGACATTTTAGCAGCTCAAGGATCTCATGGTTAATGAGCAGCTGAAGTTTTGAGTGCCTGCTAAGGTGATCATCATCTGGAAGATTGTTTCAAATTTACGACACACTTTGACGTAGCTGAAAGGTTGAGCGATTATGAAAGTATTAGAAAAAGATTCAAAAGATCTGCCCCAAAAGAATTTTTTTAACTTTAGAAATCAAAATGAGAACAATCATAACTTCAAGCCTAGGCAGAATACCAAAGATTTCAAGCAAAAACCAAAACATCCCAAGATGAATCGTACATTGCTATGAATTTGGCTTCAGCAGTCATTTTAGACCTCAGTGTGATAAAGTGAAAAAAAAAAATTCCAGAAAAGATTTCATATGTCGGGACTGATAAAGTTTCAACGAATTGAAGTAGCAGGTTACATTAGTATAATCAAAGTAAATGGAGCAGAAATGAAAATATATTTTACTAGATATTGGTGCTATTCTTGATTTAATTAGACAATAAGTGTGTGATACAACAAATGTATACGAATGAGATGGAGCGTTAAGAACATCATTAGAAGAGACACTGAAATGTTTACCTCTTGTAGAGGTTGAGTTCGTTTATGAAATAGGATACGTAATAATTAAAGCTGCTGTCATAGGTGATTCCTTGGGTCAAGGCTGCTATTTGCTGGTATACAAAACTGCTGGATTTTTTGAAGATAGCAAAAGGAAAGAAGATATGCTGGTGCTTATAATAAATTCCACACATACTATAACTCAGGTGCAGCTTTTGGAAGCGGAGAATGATGTTCGAAGCCATTTTGTTGTACAGCCTAACGAAGAATTGAATAAAAACATATCCGGAGATGAAAATTAAATTGAAGAGGTACCGTTTGTGGTAAAAGATTTCTCAGCGCAGAATCTCATAAAAACGACTCCAAAAGTATTTGCAAAAGAACAAAATAAAAGTGAAGATTTGAAACCACTCTTATCGCGGATAAAAAAAAAAATTCTGAATCAAAAAAGTATGTTTCAGAGAGAAATATGCTGTTCTCTCTCTCTCTTTAAGAAAAGAGACAAAAATGGAACTGAAAGAAAACAATTAATTGTCCCCAAAAATTTCGTGGGCAACAAACAATATTTTGTCATGAGGGTGCGACAGCACATTTAGGTGCAGGTAAAATTAAAGATGCTTTATTCATGAGCTTTTTTTTATAGCATAATTGTTTCAGTGATATGGAAAAGTTTGTCAATGTGTGGAGGAGAACTTGAGACTACTTTCAGCGAGTCAGAAAGTCTAATGATTTAAAAAAAACCATTGTTGAAAATTGTCCCTGTTATTTCTGAAATTCTCACTAAATTGAACGTTTACGCTTGTGGGCTTTTACCTGTCAGCACCTCAGGGAAATGGTACATTATAACTGCTGAATTCTTATTCTCTAAACACTCGATGCTATTCCCACTATGAATTTGAAGTTCCGCAATCATCATAGACGCATTGGTAGTAGATAAGAGTACAAATTTTTCTGTCTTCTCTGTTTTCCTAGAGAATCGCAAACTGACACGAGTTAACTAACAAACGAACTTTTGGACGTCCGGAATTCGACATCCCCAAAGCAATCCTATAGACAGGGTGCGTTGGATTTTGAAGCGAATACTCCGAATGCTTTTGGTCAATCTTTGTATTTACACATTTTTTAGCAGAAAATGAAATTAAAAACAAATAATCGTTAGGAGGTAAGTGCTGAAGAACAGTTTATTCAGCACTTACCTCCTATACTCACTGAATCAATAACAACAAGTGAAAAGAAACTGTCGGCAAATTTTAAGGATCCACAAAGTAAATATAACTACTCGTCTTCCTCTTTGTACAAGGCAAACCGATATCTCTAACGACACTTCCTTTACCGTACGCAGTGGGGAGTTCTTCAGGACTAGCGTCAGAAGCTGCTGTCCTAATAGAAAGAGAAAAGAAGCATTTCTCTGGTAATGCTATTCAGAATATTCTACAATGCATCCGAGACAGCACTCGGGAAAAATCTATCTCGTTCGAAGCTGTAAAAGTCACAATAATTCCAGAAGAATCTTTCGAGTATTTTTCCTTGTCGCTTTATGTTATTTAAATTCTGTATCTAGTGTATTGGATCTTGCGGCTACTGTTGGAAAAGCAAAGAATGAAATAAATTTGTTTTCTAATTCTAGTTATACGGATGTTTGTGCAAATAATTTGAAATAAGCCTTATGTACATTTGAAGCATTTCAAATCTTATCTCATATTCGTAAAATTTAAACATGTTTCAAACAATTGGACAAGATGACTCCAGACAAGTGCAAGTAAGCCACTGTAAACTGACCAAAGAAATAATTAGAAACGAATCGCTGATGTACTTAAAGATAGTGAATGTAAAGGTTATTGGTACAAGAGCCAGATGTGGCCATGCTGCGCTAAACAAGATTTAACTGTGGTCTAGACGTGAAAAAATTGAAGAAAAGGCAAAAATTGGTTGACAAGAATAAAGGTCGAAAATAGAGAAGGATCGCTAGGGTATCCCGGGAGAGCGTAACTCGCGTTTACCATAGACAGTAAACCCCATGGGAAAGAAAAAGATCATTAGGGTGCCTCGGGGTCATGATGCTCATTCTTACTTGAAGAAGATAAGTCCCTGATGTCCCGATATAATCTCTAGGGGCTATACTCCCAGATGCTGGGTACCCATTTTAGTCGCCTCTTACGACATGCATGGGCTACAGTGGGACTATTTTGTCATTTCCGGTCACCACATGGGTCGTACTTAAAGATAAACAAAATGACTTCTTACGCGGAAAGGTCGAATTTTTCCGTAAAGTGAATTTTCGACCTTATTTGAATGAGCCACTAATAACACCGAAATCAGGTTAGGCAGAGAAGCTGGAGAATTCGGTTCAAGACAAGATGTGGAGGAGAATAATGAGACCCTCTTTGGAAAAAAGAAGTTGTCTCTGTGTTTATGGGCTTTGGCGAAAGAGACATACGCATAGAACAAAGATTTTAAGTCCGCGAAGCGGACCAGGGTAACCACATTTGGCAAAATAATTCCTGTCACCTAGGGAGGTTTGGCTAAACTGCATTACAACCATTTATTTTACCGGATGAATTAATTAATTTTAGTTAGTTTTTATGTTTTTCACTTGGTGTGTGTATCATCAAATTTTCGATCGTTAACATAACCGACTTCCCATCAAGCTAGAGCTCTGAAACTTTGAATATCGTTCTTACTCGCCTAACAATGCAATATTTAGACATTTGCGACAAGTTTTAACTAATATTTCAAAATTTTTTTTAAATTCCCACCATATAAAAGCGGTGGTTTTTATCGAGGTAAAAACGGTGGTTATTCGAGATAAAAAACGGTGGTTTTTATCTCGAATTGTTTTAATTTTACGAATATTCGGGGAAATATCTATACCAGAGAGAGAGAGAACAACATAGATATTTTCTTGTAAGAAACTTTACTTCTGTAGAATTTAATCTGGTCTATCGTGCTAGTAATTTCTTTTTTTCATATTCTGCAGTCAAAATACTAATATTACACTTTGACAAATCGGAAGAATATGTTTCTTTCAATATTTCTAATCTATTTTCATCGGCATACATTCTCTGGTTGATTAAAATATTTAAAGAACTAATAACTAACTAGTGTTTTGTGATGAGAAAGAGGCGATTCGCTTTGATGGACATTTCAGAGGACCTTGTAACATCATGACTCGTATTTTTCATTAAGTTTATTTTTGGGAAAAATATTACTCTGTACTCGACTGATTTCAGTACTTCAGACGAATGCTGATTTGATTCCTCGCCCAGGTAGTCTGTCTGACTATACGGCAGAGTGGTTGTCTGTAAAGTGATTTCTGGTGTTATTGGGTGCATGCCGTATAAAAAACTCTGTCAATGGAAGATTTTTAAAAATTAAAGAAATGCCTCGAAATATTTACTACTACGCCGCAGCTTAATTTTATTGGTGGCAGGCGCTGGGCTATGATCCCGATTGAGATAGTTTGGTTTTATTAATGTCGCACTGGAAGCAACACAAGTGTTATTAGCGTAGGACCTCGTAATTTTGTACCTCGGTCAAGTGACGAGGTCGACACCTGAGCTGACACTCCCTCTCCTAACTTTCACACCTCACCAATAGGAGGACTTTGAACCCCGACAGATTTAACGTGCATCAGCCTTGGATGCACACGTGTGTGTGTGGGGGGGTCTAAAGTGGCACCAAGAGACTCGACCAAACCGGACTGCTGCGAGTCCCAGACCGTGACCATTAGGTTACCACGGCCACGATTGAGAAAATAAAGCAAATTTTGGTATGCGGTAAATGTGAGCCGCACCTTTCACGGCAAAGAATGCTGATGTTATAAACATCCCGGTTAATGTGCAAGTGTCGTCAGAAATCGTCGTTTTGAAGAAAGTTTTCCCTATACTTATTTTTCGTGGTTTTGAAGAAAGCGCTCCCTATTCTCGGAGATTATATTTTGAAGAAAGGAGCTCCCTGCACTTGAATTTTATAATTTTGAAGCAGTGTGCACAGTATTGTGTTCAATTTTGGAATTGTGTCTTGAACTAAGATTAATAGATATCAAATTCAGTTATACCATCCAGTTATTATTTTGAAAAAAATTAAGACTGGAATATATTGATTATAGTATTTAGGAGAATTTTGTATTGATACAGTATAGTTTTGTTTCGATTGCATTAACCTGGTAATTTTTTAACAAACAATTTTGTGTTATTACTGCATTTTCAGGAAAAGATTGTTGAGTTCATAGTTTAGTTTTTATTAACGTCGCACTAGAAGCAATACGAGGGCTATTAGCGACGGTGAGTGAATGTAAAGTTTATTGGCGCAAGAGCCAAATATGGCTATGCTGCGCCAAACAAGATTAAACTGTGGTCTAGACGTGAAGTTGAAAAAAAAGGTAAAAATGGTTGACAAGAAGGAGGGTCGAAAATAGAGAAGGATCGCTAGCTATTAGCGACGGACCTCGTAATTTCGAACCCGGTCAAGTGACGAGGACGACACCCGAGCTGGAACACCTTCTTAACATCCATACCACGCCAATGGGAGGACTTAGGGCCCCGACAGATTTAACGTGCATCAGCCCCGGCTACATGGCGGGTCTTCAGAGGCCAAGGATCGAAGCCGCGACTGAAGTAGAGTTCATAAATAAGTTATAACAATTGTTATGAAAAATCAGGATAGTTTCGTTTTGAGATATTATAGTATTGGAGAGTTATTTTAAATTTGTGTAAAAATTATATAGTAATAATCTAAGAATTTATTACATTTCTTATATTTTGTGTATTAGTTAAGAATTAAAGTTGTGTTAAAAGAATGAAGGACCGTTTTGGTTTTCAAATGCAAATTTCATTTAGTATTTTGATTGAATGTGCAAGCTTTCTTAATTTAACATAATTACGACCTTCAAAGAAATTAGACAAAATGTAATAAGAATAGAGTACAATTTTGTTTAAAATTTTAATTTAAAAAGAAAGTTATTTAGTTCAGATTTTTAAATATAAGAATTTTATGATTGCTTGCTTATATTGGTTTTGAATTTATGTTAATATTTTTATATACTTTTTTTGAAGAAGAAAAATAAATTTCATTTCGGCAAATTTTTAGCTTGATATTTTAAATGCATAGATAGTCCAAATTTTAGTTTATTTGAGTCAATTAGCTTTCTGGTGTTATCTTTTGTTTTCTTTACGAAAATAGCTAATTTAGAAAAAAAGGGGGATTTAATTACGTTGGCGACCGAATTAGATTTAAGAATTACTCAGGATATGAAGATAACATTAAAAGAAATCATTAAGAGAATGGATACGAAGAATTCGTTAAATCGATGTTTGAAGGCTTCGTTAAAGAGCGAAAACAGAAAGAAGATTTGGAAATTCAGGCGCGGAAGCAGGATTAGAGGGGAAAAGGCGGAGAGAAAATTTTGAGGTTAAAAAATTGAGTGAGTGATAGTGAAGTTTATTGGCGCAAGAGCCAGATGTGGCCATACTGCGCCAAACAAGATAAAACTATGATCTAGACGTTAAATCAATGAAAATGGATTGGTTGACAAGGGTCAAATGAAGTTTATTGGCGCAAGAGCCAGATATGGCTATGATGCACCAAAAAAGATTTAACTGTGATCTAGACGTGAAAAAAATGGAAGAAAAGACAAATTGGTTGACAAGGAGGGTCGAAAATAGGGAAGGATCGCAAGGGTATCCCGGGAGCGCGTCATCCGCATTAAAAATTGAAGTTCAAATAAGATCAATTCAAGTACCTCAAATGGAAAGTGTAAGAAAACCCAGTAAGGAATTAAGCACGCTTTTTCGTAAGTATGATATGAAGGAAACTATTAGCCTGTATTTAGTACTATTTGAGCATCAAGCTAGCAGAATATCTCTTCTAAAGAAACATCGGGTCTCACCCCGTAAAGCCAATGATTATGATCATGTAAAAAAATATTGTTAAAGAGATTTAAGTTAACTCCTGAAAAATTCCGCCAAATATTTAATACGTGCCAGAAAATTGCCGAACATACTTGGCAAGAATTTTATCATGAACTGCAGACTTATTTTGATGGATACACGTCAGGACCAAATATTGAGACCTTCGATTAACTGTGGGATCTAATTATTGCAGATCAGATGAAAAAATGTGCACCATTTGAGTTTAAAGAATACTACTTGGATGAATAGCCCCTAATTTATTCACCAAGTGAATTGGCTGAAAAATTGGAAGAATTCGAAGATAAGAGAAGGGCATTTCGAATTAAACTATTTGATGCATTTTCGAGAGGGAAATATGAAGTTAAAGGATCAAGAAAGTTTGGAAGATTAGATAAAAATCCTTGAAACATTGAAAATTCCAAATACGAGATAACAAAGCTTGAAAGAAAACATTTTTGACCTACTCACAGAAAAGATTTCGAAAGACAATTGAGATATTTTTACTGAAATGCTCTTGATCATTACGTCCAAACTTATAAAAAAAAAAAAAAAAAAAACAAACCCGAACAAAAATTTCAGAGCCTGTAAATGCAGTTTCTGATTGCGACGCGAAAACAAATTTTTTGTAGCCATATACTTCTCACGGAAAAATAAATGATTTCAGTACGTAAGTGCTGAAAAAAAGTATGAATAACCACTTTGCATCGTTCAAAATGGACGAGTACTTTTATTTACTTCGTGGATGTTTAGAATTAGCTCCCAGTATCTTTTCATATGCAGTTACGGATTCAGTGACGGTTGGAGGTAAGTGCTGAAAAAACCATTATTCAGGACTTGCCTCCAAAAGTCACCGAATCCATAGCTGCACATGAAAAGAAACTGTAGGCAAATTTTAAGCATGTACAATGTTGATAAATGCTCTTGAATCCTCTTTGTACAGGGCAAAGCGATATCTCAAACAATACTTCTTTTGTCGTATACAGTGGTAAGATTTTCTAAACTAGTCATTGAACATTTTAGTCTTCTCTTACGACATGCATGGGCTTCAGTGGGACTATTCTGTCATTCCCGGTCACCACATGGGTCGTACTTAAAGATAAATAAAAGGACTTCTTACGCGGAAAGCTCGAATTTTTCCGTAAAGTGAATTTTCGACCTTATTTGAATGAGCCACTAATAACACCGAAATCTAAACTAGTGCCTGCAACTGCAGTCCTTATAGAAAGCGAAATGGAGCATTTCTCATGAAACGATATTCAAAATATTCTGCAATACATCCAAGTCATCACTTAAAAAGGATATCTCATTTGAAACTGTAAAAGTCACAATAATTCTGGAAGAATCTTTCGAGTACTTTTGCTTGTCGCTTCATGTCATTTAAATTTTAGATCTAGTGCTTGGACCATGCGGCTATAGTGGGTAAAGTAACAAATGAAATAAATGTATTCTCTAATCATTACTCATAAAAATTTCCACAATATTAGTTTGCAAGTCATGTTCAAATAATGGTGTTAGAATTTAAATTAGTAACATGGATGTATGCAAATAATTTGAAATTGGCATTATATACACTTGCAGAATCTGAAATTCTTAAAATTTGAACAGGTTTCAAACAATAGGAAGAGAGGAATTCAGAAAAGCCACTAATGTTCATTTGAAACAAGCCACTAATGGCACTGAAATCGGGTTAAGCAAGATGCAGGAGATGTGGAGAATAATGAGACCCTTTGTGGAAAAAAGGAAGTTGTCTACTTGTTGATGGGCTTTGGCGAAAGAGACATAGGCAAAGAACAAGTTATGAAGGAGTCTGAGCCAAAGTGGAAAAGAAGCTGCTGTATCATCTACTAGACTTTCGCATCAAAGAGGACTTTTTGATCAACCATCTGCTGGGACTTATCATGCCTGCAGTGCTATCCCATTTCAATTCCAAAGAAATGCAGCATTTTATACATTAACAATGAAATATCAGCAACATCTTCATTATTTCTACTGGTATAGACAACAAAAATCTCCAAGATTCCTCGAAGATATAAGAACCATTCTCATCAATTAGTAAATCAATGAAAACTGAACATTGATAGCATGTCATAGTAAAAATAGGGATTTTTGATTCTGTGCCAAACTATGTGTTACTAAGATCTAGATGGGAGAAAAGTGGGAAGTATGGTTGATAGGGAGAGGGTCGAAAGTAGCGAAGGATCAATAGATTACCACAGGAACACACCACCCTTGCTTACCAAAGATATGCAATTTCAATTCTTACGAAATTTTGCATTATTAAAAGTAATGTTGAAGAGCCTGCAACGTCTTCATTATATTTACTTTGAAAAGACATAAAATGGCAAATCAGCCAAAATTAGGATATATAATTGAATTTAAATTGTGAGTAATGTTTAAGTAATTTATGTAGTGCGGAAAATTTTAAGATATGAAGTACAAATTGGGTTCTGAAAAGCCAGATGTGACTATGCTATTGCAAAGAAGGTAAAGTTGTGATCCAGATGCCTGAGAAAAGATAAAACTTATTGACAAGGAGGTTCGAAAATAGAGAAGGATCGCTAAGGTATCCCGGGGGTGCATTATCCATGTTATCAAAGACAGTAAGCCCATGGGAAAGAAAAAGGTCACTACAGTGTCTTCAAGTCATGATATCTTTACAAACAAGCCTCTGAATGCGGAGCAACATATCACACAGACATAGGAGTGAGTGGAAGTATTTTAATGATCAAGAGTCAGATGTGGCCATGTTGCACCAAACAAGGTACAGCTGCAATTTAAACGTTTGAAAAAATCGGAGGACAAAAATAAAGAATAGTCGAGATATCTCTGAGGGCATGTTTATCAAAGACAGCAAATCCAATGGGAAAGAAAAAGATCTTTAGGGTGCCTATGTAATCAGGAATACAGCCCTTATGTCAAGTGGTATAGCAGTTAGATGAGAGAGATACATTAATTGTAAATCACACTTAACAATTATTTAACACAACTTATTCATGATAGTAAAAAAATCCTACATAATTATAATTGTTAAATTCTAAAAATATTAATGCTATGACCTATCGATAGAGTATACTTACTCTTATTTCAATGAAATTGAGATAGATAACATTTACAACAATGTAAGGAACACAAACTTGATGCATGTTTAGAGATCATGTCCTATTTAACAAATGAGCTATTTCACTGGCACAAAAGAAACTGATACATCTAGTAATGCATCATAAAAAATAGGTGCAGTGACCCCATCTTCGAAAGGCAAATGTACTATTATTAACATTACTCTAGAAGCAACTCGAGGGCCATGCTAAAATACATACAGTAGAAATGGGCATTTTTACTCTGAGAAATTGGTAAACAATGGTGTTTAATAGAAAGAGTACAGCTGTTAAGTGATATTACCTTTTATTAAGATATGTTTTTCTTGTTAGGCAAATGTTGATTTGCCTCATAAGAAAAATAGATTCAACAGATATTTCCCCCTCTTTTTTCATAAAACTATATGATCTTTCCTCTTTTTCTTCATTCTTTTGGTAACAAATAGATATAATTTTCATTTATTCAAAGTACTTTTTACGAAATTGTGAGGTAAGCTAATAACTTATCCACAATTTTTGAAGAATGACTAAATTTAATGAAATATCAAAGATTAACAGTTTTTCTAAAATACAAGCACTATTTGTTTGAATATATATATACTTTGGAATCCAAAAGTTAAATAGTATACTACATGCTTTTTAAATACTGCCCATAAAATCATTAATAAAATTAGTGCAGTGAATTTTTATGAAAGATGACACCATAATATTGGAATCCATATAAAATTGGAATCAGCTAAATGTTTTGTACCAACTACTTGATTTATTAAACAAACATCTTTAATATGAGAGGCAATATTTTTTTCCAGAAAACTTCTTTAAACTATTTTTTTAGAAGGGGGGGGGGGCCCCCCCCCTTAGATTAGATGACATAATGTTATTGGGATTTGACTGAATTTTGTACAATTTAATTTTAATGAACTACAAATCATGATCAAGTGATGAGGTAACTGAACTAGTATTTCAGACTCTAATTTTACATAATATAAAAGGAAGTTTAATGTCCAAGTAGATTTAATGCTGTCCTTGTTATTCAATATGATGGCTTTCAGCAAAGTTGGATTTGAACCCATGACTCTTCTACCATGAAGCTTAAATTTTTATCGTCAAGCTACCATGTCCTTCTGAAAAGCATATTGCATTATTTGAAGTTTTAAATATTTAATTTAACTTGTAAATCAAATAAATAATAAAACCATTCCATGCAAAATATCAAAGCCATCAAAAGTATTTTTTTAAAAAAATAATCAAATTATTGAAATAGTATTGGAATTAATGTAAATGACAATGAAATACAAATTTGATTGAATGATTATAAAAGATATTAAGAAAATTATTTTGTTAAGTGCTCAGTGACCATTTTTTTATCGACTAAAACAACACTCCATTGATTGGCTTAACACCTAGAGCAAAAATATTAACAAAGACCAAATATATACAAATGAGAAGGCAGAAAATATTATTTATTTGAATGAATGCATGACAAGCAATAATAGTAAACAATTTTTGTTTATTGCAAGTAATAAAAATTTCCACCATTTTCAAAAACTTCATACTAGCATGTTCTATATATGTATAGGATTAAAATATGAAAAAGTAAGTAAAATGAAACTCAGTTTAAGTAGTAAAGTTCAGAAAAAGTAAGAAAAATGTTTAAACAACTCAGATCGTACATAAATTGTAATATTTCTATATGACTGTGTGTAATATGAACATAAATAAGATAATAAGAATAAAAACTTGGAATAAAAACACATATATTTTTTCATAGCAAAAAAGAATACAAATATAACACTTATAATAGATTTTCAATACAAACAACATTTAAAGATCTTCCATTTTGCTGTATAATATAGTAACAATAATGAAACTGAATTAGTCTTAACTAATTCTCAATTACTTAAGAAACTTTTAATATAAACAATACAAAATAATAATAATAACAAGGTATAATTAATATTATTATCAATACTGAGCAACAAGAAAATCAATACAAATTACACGCTACATCATTTCTTGCTTCACATATAACATAACATTAAAGACTCATTACTGTTTGATTCAATTTTGTTTTTTATAATATGAAATACAGTGCAAATTCTCAGAATGCTATCGAATTTTACATAATTTGAAGGTATCCCATATAACTATTTTATCAGTAACAAAAAATATTTATAAAGTAGCCAGATTAGCTTTACTAATTCAAATTTTCAAATATTTGTGCTAAAAAATAAATATTAAAGCACTTTTGACATAAATAGATATATTTTACTCTTATTAATTAATTACTAGATTGCTGCAATGAAAATTGTATATTAAGATGTGTGATACATTTTTCATAAGTTATTGATGTACACAATTTGAAACAATTAATTGAATTTTAAGAGATAAAAATTTCTACAAAATTTATGAAATATGCAATTTTATCCGCAGCTACATTTTAAATTTCCATTAATAACTTTCAACTTCAGCAAAAGCTTCATACCACTGACATAATAAAATAGTTCATCTTTTTAAAATCTAGTAAGCACACCAAACATTTTAAATACAGTTTAAATGAAATCTCATTATATATGCTAATCATTTTCCAAACCAACATGATCAGTAAAGTAAATTCAAATAAAAATATTTTAAGATATTTCCTCCATTAAATTGAAAATTCATTACAATTTTAACATTATGGAATTTTTAAATTTTGTATTATGTTTGAAAATTGGGCCTACTAAAAATTGAAACTTTTTTATTGTCTTATTTTAATGCTCATTTGAAGGAAACATACATTATTTCATAAATAGTGAAACAAAAATATTGATAAAATATAGTGTTTGTTTTAGAGAGAATATACAAGGTAATCAGCTTGTTTTTGTTTATTTTGAAATTAAATTAGCAATTTATTAGTACTTTCATTTACATGTTAATCCTGAACTAAAGAACACTTAAAACATCTTTCATGATCTGTAAGCTGAATCTGATGTTTCCTTAATTAAAAATTATAATTAAATACATTGTGTTAGCTAGCATTGAAAAAAACAACAACATAGCAATAACTGAATGCATTAGTGTAAAAAACAATTTGCACTCTTTTCTTTTTACACTTAATTGTCTATTTCTCAGCCTAAATTGTACGCTGAAGTTTTTGTATGGAATGATTAATTTTTAATTATGTTGACATAATGGCTTAAGTTTTTTTAAAAAATAAAATTAGTTTTTTTATTAAATGCTTTCAGCTAATTTTTGTTAAAACATAGATAGTTTACACTAACACACTTCAGGACACAACAATAATGCACATCTTTGATTATAATTTTAACATACACAAGAGATTTCTGCCTCCCCTATTCAAATTTTTAAAAATGAGAGTACTTCAATTAATTTTAGATATAAAAATGTTTTCCTTTCATAGTTACATAATAAAAATAATACAAATATATTCATTCAGTTTTCATTGAAAACAATTTGGTCTCCAGCACATTTTTATTAACATGTATATAATTAAAAAATAAAGAATAGCTTTTGTTGTTTTATATCCCATAAAATCAAACAATCAATTCAAAACACAAAGCAAAGTTTTTTTTATACAGAAATAATACTGCTAACTGAGAGTTTTGACATAAAAAAAAACTTTCTTAATTATATAAAGTTATAGGAATACAAGTAGGAACTTCTAATTTTTTCAACTGAAGACTATAAATGTTAGCTTACTCTTTATCTTTTAACTCTTACAAATCTAAAACACAATTGCTCAAATAGCTGAGCAATTAATAGTCCTAACAAGACAACTGTAAACTGTTTAATACATTTAATAAATTTTGATATAGTTTTACAAATAAGAACTCTTTGTTCATTTTAACATTAATACTGAATATAAGTAATGAAGATTTTGACACTAAATAAGATGAATTTTTAATAAAGTGTGACAAAAACGTTTTTAAAAGAATCCATAATTTATAGAAAGATAACTGAAAATATTCAGTTAATACATTTATAAAGATTTATCTGTATAAATATATACACTTTTCTTTGCTTCCACTTTGTTAAAATATTTGGAAACACATTAATAAATGCAGAAGCTCTTTGTTATCACAAGAATGTTTTGATAATTCTTAGAATATAAAATATTTTTAAAAACTGATTTTTCCCTCCATTTGAAAATTCCTTCTTCCCAAGATTCTACTTCAAAAACCTATATATAGTTAAGTAACAAATTAATCTACGCCATACATTAGAACTATACTAAAAAAGCAAATGAAAAAATACAAAATATATCAAAATAATAAATGTATAATTATATTTCATCACAAATAATGGAATAATAGCACTAAAATATTAGGAAGAAAATGTGTATAGTAATGCTTCCCATTAGTTTATTTCTTCATATTCTAAAACATATAATGCATTTCACATCTAATAACTCATATGCATTAAAACATTACTCTTTCTGATTTTTGATGTAGACTTCATGAACATATTTAATACCATTTTCTTCTTGAACTCCTTGAGGTACATCTTTTGCCCTGAGAAAGAAAAATTATTAAATTGAGTGGATGCAAGTGAAAGATCTCCCAGTTTGAAAATATAAGAACCAATTTTACTTTACAACAAAAACTTTAACATAAGAAAAGACAATTGCACTTATTTTATACAAAGAGTACAAATGAATAGCATATATCAAGTAAATAAAATAAAAAAAGCTATTAAATAAATGTGGAGTAAATTGTTTAAAACTGAAAAGAAATATTTCCATTTATTAAAGTGAGACCAATAAAAATATTTTAAAATAATTTTATTAACATTATTTTTAAAATATAATTACTTCCTTCACTTATGTAACTTTTTGGCAGAATAAACGAACATACAGTACTCCTTCCATTAATCAGCATTTCACCTATCCAGCATTGCCACACTAGCTGACAAGTTGGAAAATTATTTTATACCTACTCCAATTTAATAATGTACACTATCAATACAAAATACCTAATTTTTTTGGTATTTTTTATTTATTATGTGTGTTTCAGTTTATTTGCATGAATAGTGTCAAATTTCTCACTACAATGCATTACTTTTGCTGTTTAAATGTTATTAGTGATTTTCCAGTGATCCAGTATTTTTGTTTATTCAACAGTATTAAAGTCTGATATATGCTAGAGTTATTGATATTGAATTTGTGCAAGTAAATTATTACTATTGATATAAAATATTTTTACAAATACTAAAACACATCGATTGTGATGATCATATTTTCATTGTGATGAAAATATTTTCATTTGATCCAGGAGTTGCACTAAATCAATACTAGTTCCAAGGATTTTATGAATAATTAGATCAATCTTAAGAAAAAACTTAAGTAATATACAAAATGATAGAAAAGTGCACCAAAGAAGTGCAGAATTTTACCAAACATCTTTCCAATATGTCGAAGAATGGTCTGAAACAAATATCACAGGAAATAACAGTTTTCAAAGGTGTATTTTGAATTCCTCGCAAGTAAATTAGGCAGAAATTGAAAATTTGTGTTGAGCTTTTTATCAAAAGAAATGCCTAATATTAAAATTGATAACAATTGTCCAGTTGAAGGAATTAGAAGACTGAATGTATATTTAAATTCAGATAAATTAGAACAATGGGAAAATCAACATGTTGAAATAGATAAAAGATGGGTGGAAATATTTAGCCATTTAAAAAATTAACACATTCCATATGAAAATTTAAATTATTCTTGTAACATTGTGCTGCCAAAGTAGCAAATGTAATACAGGAGTTGAAAGCAATGCACAATGCTGCAGTTGAAAGGTTTTTAACCCATTGGTAATGCTTTTTAGGCAAGAGAGAAATCAAGGTTCGATGTTGATACTCTAGCTGCAGCACTTACCATAAAATTCAATATGAAGGATATTTCTTGCTCTGAAATTTCTAATATATTGTTAGAAAATGATATATCAACAAAAAATATCTATTCAATGGGAAAATACTCATTTAATTATATTATTAAAAGGGATGTAAGCTTAATTAGAGTAATTTTGTTTGAATTAATTAAATGTTTGATTTATTTATGCTGTACTTTTTCCTTAAAATTTTACGTTTTACTTTACATTATAAAAAAGTTGGTCTCATTATTTATCAAAATGATTTCAATCTAAAGAATTAAATGTAACAAATAAGTAATAATAAACTTACTCGCTTAAGCTATATTTCTCTGAATCCACACGTGGAAAGAAAGCATCACACTCAAAATTTTTATGGATTCTTGTCAGATAAATTATTTGATGAAAATCAGAGTCCATTGCAATCTAAATAAAAAAAGGTAAAAAATAACAGACTATAAACAATCTTGATTTTGAATATTTCATTTAATTTTTGAAATTGGAAAAATACTAAAATCTAACAAAAATGGAAGACAGGACCTTGTATGTATATATATATACACACAATCATACTGAAGAGTTGCTTTCAAATACTTTTACAACCTAGCTATTCAAAACAAACATAATTCTGAATGAGTGACAATTGAGTTTTATGGTGCAAGACCCAAAGCCATGTTGTGCGGAACATTTGTTAAAATTCATTAAAACTATATTAATTTAAAAATATGGTAAAAAAAAAAAAAAAAATACAAAGTGATAAAAAAAGGTTAAAGTTTAAAACTTTAAAAATGGTGTAAAAGCCTTCCAAACCCTTTTTTTTTTTTTTTTTTTAAAAAAAAAAAAGCAAATGAGTTACGGTGGGGCCCCCCCCCCAACTGAGACAGGTTAAAAATTGATAAATGAAAGCAAATGCGATGATGAAAAAACGGGCAGTCAATGAAAATGTCAATGATGAACTGTGTATGGGACATGACAGGAAGGACACTCGGGTGCAATTTCTCCAAAAAAAAAAGATGTTTAAGGGTAAAGCGAGTATGTCCAATGTGAATGCAAGTCAATTTGACACCTACTCTATACATTGGAAGAATAGGCCATTCCTTAATAATAGCCTTTAACGAGTGTAATTTGTTATTGCATTGAAGATTCTGTGAGTTCTGCCATGTCTGGTGAGCAGACTGTAAATTGAGACCTGATGCCTTTTAGCGGGATTGTGAGCTGCAGAGGATTCATTGCCTAAAATACCTACGTGACTAGGTGCAGCACAGTATTTCACAACATAATCCTAGCTATATAGATTGTAAATAATGTCAGCAATGTCAACCACAACAGGATGACTGGGATCGTCCAGATGAACCAATGTTTCCAGGACGCTCATGCTGTCAGTATAAACTATGAACTTATGCGAACTGGATTTATCGACTAATTTGAGGGCACAGTAAATGGCAACAGCTTCAGCAGTATAGATACTGCAGGAAGTGATGAGCTGGTAACTGTGCCTGATATCATTCAAAATGACACAACAGAGGACTTATCCAGTTCCTTTCGATCAATTCATGTAAATCAGAATGAAATCCAAGTACCGACTACAATGGAAAAACATAATTCTGAATGACAATTACTACTTAAGGAATAATTACAAAAAAAAAAAAAAAAAAAAAAAAAAATATTTGCATGCTGGAGAAAAACATTGCTTTGGGTGGCTCTTTTCTAATTTGAATAATAGACATTGAATTATTAGATATTCATAAGTTTAGCTAAAAAAGATTTTTTTATTACTAAAAAAATTATATCAAATTTTTCAAAATACAACTGCAAAAATCTAAAATTAATAAGTATATTGCATCAGCTTTATTATAAAGACATTTATTTACTATTCCTTATTTTCAAATGTTCTTACAAATTACAGTACTATTTAATTCTGGCCATAATGAATGATTAAATAGATAAGCTTATATGAATTAGAAATACCAAGAAAAACAAATTTCAGTTTTTATTTAACTAGCTGATTTGAATTAAATTTGTCTGATAGTTTGTTGATGAAGCTCTTGGTGATAAACTTCACAATTTCAAACCAAATCAAATGACAAGATCATCCTAACTTCCATTAAACACCATGGAAAGACTTTGAAATCAAGTTATGTAATTTCCATTTTCTACATTAAAGGTCTAGATTACAGTGTCCTGGTTTCCCAACGAATATTTTTGATTCTAAGCCTCATGAAAAGAAAAAAATTTAAAGCTTAAAAATCATAATAATAATATTATTTAAAAAAAAAAAAAAAAAATGGAGACCTTTATCTTTTCTCTAAATTGTATGTGATGATTGATTGGTTTTCTCAACATCATACTAAAAGCAACATGAGAGCTACTGACAAAGGGTCTCGTAATTCTGAACCCAGGTCAAGTGACGAGGATGATACCTGAGCTGGCACCACCCTCTCCTAACTTCAACACCACTTCAATGGCAGCAGCCCCAGCATGGCTTCAGTGACATCAAGGCTTGAAGGCCTGACTTGATGAAACCCACCAGCTGCAACCAGGACTACTAGGCTACTGAGGGAATAAAATTGTATACGAAGTGAATAGAAAAGATTTAGCCATGATGAGAATGACAAAGGAGAAATACAGAGACAGGAATTTATCATATAATAAAATTTTTTATCATAATAGATTTGACTGTTTATTTATTAAAAAAACATTTTTCAGAAAATTTTAGGCTAGTAGCTCTTCCGATTCATTTTTAAAACTACAAATGAATTGTCCCTCAAAATATTAAAAAACCATGAACATCCTTTCCATTTGACATTTTCTGTTATAATGATGGCATAAATCAGTTATGATTTGAATCCTTTACAGTCTTTTTCATAAAAATCGAATTTTAGGGTACAGAAAATTTCAAGACAAAGAAATTGAATACTTGTGTACATCTCTATGGATTATTTCTGCCCAACCAGAAAATGCTGCCAAAAGATGAGCTATTCTACCAGTAATGAAAAGCAAGAAATTAAATCCAATTTATGCATTTCTGCTTGTCGCTTAACATCAAACATGTGATTTTATGCAACCTTGCTTAGCCATTAATTTAAACAAGAGTTCTATCAGCTATTATCAACACTATTATATGATAACCACTTAGATTCATATAAATTTATGTAGCATCATATTTACAATGAAGAATACTTATTTGTCGCTATTTTGGATGATCCAAAATGATTGGTGCAACCCACAGCTGTAATAAAGTCAACTTTCATGGTTAACAAGAAATTCCACCAACTTTCATAGTTGACGGGATTTTACACACGTACAAGAAATTATTGTATGGTGAGAAAGTGGTATTAAGAGTACCAAGAATTGATCATTGGTTAATACAGAATTAGAGTATAATTTTTTAAAAAGCCATTTGCAACTTCTCTCTCCTATTTTTTCTAATTATAGTGAACACGTTTCTTTGCATATAAAAAGTTTTTGTTTTTAAAATGATTTAATTTAATTTAGTTTAGGTATGATAAATTTACATTTGACCACAAAAA
>BMAW01014701.1:0-27414 GCA_019974015.1 Nephila pilipes
TCCTTACATTGTGAAACTGTGGTAAGCATTCTATGTTAAATGAAAGACTAATTTCTGTTCATGTACACATCAAATACAAAACCTCTATCATGCAGATTTTTTAAATGATTTCTCTTTATCAGACCCTACGTTGTAGTAGAGCACATCACCAGCCATTTTCATATACAGCTATATATTATGAACTATTGGTACTAAATATTTAAGTAATTGCTACTAGAGTAAATTCAAACAAAATTGAATAGGTCTTAAAATATGCATGTGGTGTAGCATAGGTTGGTAGAATAAATTATTTCAGATACTGTACACTGCACAGCCACGATAGCCCAGTTAACATAGTTATAAATGACCATTGAGTCATTGGTTTCTTATACCCCTGGTAACACTTACCCACTTTCGAGAGAACTAAACATGTTATATGAAAAGTGACTCTTATTGTTTCCAATCGCAAACTGCCCTCGTGTTGCTTCTTGACGTGATATTCATAAACATTCGTAATCAAAATCCTCTCATAACGATGGTGCGGAATTCTGGAGAGTTGAGTGTTGGCTCGGGATAAAACCTGTCACTAGACCAAGGTTCACGATTATGGGGCTCATCAGCTTTAGCATTCCTGTTGTTGGTAATTTGGAAGTTGATTAGTATTTAATAAGCTAATCCCATATCAGCAACAGCCTTGTGGTCATGGTCTAGAACTGGTCAACAGCGGTTTTCATAGATTCGAGAGTTGAAACCTTGGTACCCCGAAATACGTCTGATTAGCCAGGATTGCGGCTCGAAGACCTCTTTCGAATAGTGTAGAGGCCAAGGAAGTCTACTGGTCGAGGTTCAAGGTTCGTGGCCGGCGGCGTTCTTTCAGTCCCGGGTTCGATCCTTGGCAGAAAAAGACCCGCCTTGTAGCCGGAAATGATGCACCTTAAATCCAATCAGGTCTAAATTCCTCTAGTTGGTGTGGATGTTAGGAGATGTCGTGTCAGAGGAGATGTCGTGTCAGAGGAGATGTCGTCCTCGTCAGTTGACCGTGGTTCAAAATTACGAATTCCGTTACCGATAGCCCTCGTGTTGCTTCTAGAGCAAAAATATTAAAAACTAAACTAAATCGCGTAGTGTAGAAGTTAGATGTTCCTGCCAGCTTACATGTCGTTCTTGTCAATTGACCGATTTTAAGATTTGCGATGTCCAATGCCAAATAACACTACTGATGCTTCTTGTATGTTTATAAAAGAATTGCAGATTCAACGTTTTTCTTAAACGATAAGTCAATCGCATAGCTCCATTTTCACTAAATTGAATATAAAAGGAAACATTGAATCAAATCGACATCTATTGGTAACGGATCTTGTAATTATGAACTTTTGTCAAATGAGTTCGTTTTAAATCTGAGGAGGCATCTTTCTCCAAACTTGCACATTAAATAAATGGGAACACGCCAAATAAGTTTTAAAAGTAAAATTTATATAACCATTATTTCTGTTACATTATGAAGATTTCTAATACTGCTAACATAAGCTTATGGCATTTTTCAAAAATAAAAAAATTATATTAATTTTTTTTAACTGTTATTAGGAAAGTTTAAAATCATAAGACTTGCCATTTTACCACTGTCGAAGATTACCTCAGAATAACAGTTCCCACAGAAACTTGATACTAGATTACTACCAGTTTTCTTCCCTCTCCCATCGTTTGTCTGAAATATTTGAGCTTGTCCTCCGGAAAATGTAAGGAATATAATGTGCAGAAAACTAAGATAATTTTACACCTTAATTTGATCTAGCTCGATGTGCCATGGATTAAATATTATTTATCGTTTTCAAAATTAATTTCATTTAAAATATTAAATTTTTCCAAAGAACACGTTTAACTACAAGAGTTATTCTGAAAGATAATGCTCTGAATCTGAAGGTTTCCATGGTAGCCTTGTGGGCAGTGTTGCGGATTCGTGGCGGGTGCTTTTCGTTCATTTGATGATTCGATCCTTCGCCACAAAAGACCCGCCATGTATACGGAGCTGATGCACGTTAAATATGTAAACACGGGTTACGCACTCCCGGGATACCCTAGCAATCCTTCTCTAGTTTCGACCCTCCTTGTCATCCACTTCCAAACTTTTTTTTCAACTTCACGTCTAGAATACAGTTTAATCTTGTTTTGCGCAGCATAGCCATATCTGGTTCTCGCGCCAGTAAATTTTACATTCACTCACTCGCACGTTAAAGCTGTAGGGGACAAAAGTCGCCGTTGGCATGGTCTGGGAGTGGGGATGCCAGGTCAGGTGTCGTCCTTGTCATTTGACAGAAGTTCCAAATTATGAGGTCCTTCTACAGTAGTCCTCGAGTTGCTTTAGTGTATGTATTTGTGCTAGTTAGAACAATTTACTAACTTGTTTTGAAGAGGAATATTTGTGTTTTTAAATAAGTATGTGTTTTATTTCTCTTGGAAAGTTTTTTTTTTTTTTTTTTTTTTTTTTAAAATTTGAGGAACAACAATTGGAAAATGAATTTTTGGAAATGTTGTATAAAATTTCATGGCTTAAAGTCAGTATCTGGGGCCGTGGTAACCTAGTAGTCTTCGCTTCAGATTCGTGGCCGGTGGTTTTCGTTCGTCTCGGATTCGATCCTTTTCTGAAAAAGACCCGCCGTGTAGCCGGGGCAGATGCTTTAAATCTGTCGAGTGGATGTTAAAATAGGTAGGTGCCAGCTGAGGTGTCGTCCTAATCAATTGACCATGGTTCAAAATCATGAGTTCCGTCGTGTTGCTTCTAGTGCGACGTGAATAAAATCTAAGCTAAAGTCAGTAACTGCTTAAATATTCGTAAATATATGCGTCAAAAATAACCAAACTCTTAAATAATAGGATCCCTTTTACAGTGTTTTAAATTTCTTTTTATGTATGCAATTGAATCATGACTTGTAATAATGAATTTACGATGTTTTGGGTTATAAGTTATTTTCTTATTTCCGAACTAAAGTTAATATATATGGAAACGACTGATATTTCTTTTAGCACATTGGAAGAAGTTGATGTATCTGGTATCATCATTCTAGTTTCTAAAGAATAAATTTCAAATTCCTTTACCAGTCACCCAAAGGCAGTTGAAAGATTTAGATATGTATTCTTAACAAATTAGACTTTAACAAGACAATGGTTACGTGTCTTAGGGAGGGGCCGCGGTAGCCTAGTGGTCAAGGTCGCGGACTAGCGTCCAGCGCTTTTCGTTCAGTCACGAGTTCGATACTTGGCCGCTAAAGACCCGCCATGTAGCCGGGGCTGATGCACGTTAAATCTGTTCAGGGCTTAAAGTCCTCCCGTTGGGTTGGTATGGATGTTAGGAGTGGGAGTGCCGGCTCAGGTGTCGTCCTCGTCACTTGACCGTGGTTCAAAATTACGAGGTCCTTTGCCAAAAGCCCTCGAGTTGCTTCTAGTGCGACGTTAATAAAAAATAAAACTACGTGTCTTAGGGTGTTTTAGTAGCCTTCGTGTCAGTGACATATGAAATTGACTTTTTACTATTGAGAAACAGAGTTTGGGTGAGAGATTTCTTATTAATTTCAGAATGAGTAGCAAGACGTTGCTTACTGGATAGGGACGTAATGATTTTTAAAGTTCGATGAAGTTATTAGAGTGACATATGACGCAGCACTTCCTTCACATTTCCATTAAACACCAAAGGGATTGCATTCGACTTTAACTAGATTTAATGTGTATCAGCCTCCATCCATGGGTTATCAAGGGATTGTAGTCAAGGCTCGATAACCTGCAATCTGGAAAAAAGATTAATTACCATTTACAGCTTTATATATTTGTACGGTAGATGAGAAATTTGAAATTGACTGTTTTGCAGTAATTGCTCGAATTTAATCCAACAAAAGGTTAATTAAGTTATTTAAGAAATCCTAAAATTTTCCTCTTTAAATCTAGTTCAGTAAATATTTTATTAGATCCATTTTTATCTTTTGTAATATTTTTCTCGCAGGTAATTGACCACAATGAAATCATGTTGGGGATTCTTTTTCAAATTCTTCTGTGCCGTGCTTTTCCTACTAGTTGCCTTTTATTGTTTTATAGGAGATCATAACACATTTACTCTTGATCAATTGTTATTTCTAATAGGCTTCGTATGCATAGCTCTTGGTGTGTCACTCTGCTACATATACGACATTATGAGATGCCATTGTATATCTTATTACAGAAACTGGTGAATCTGTTTATAGAATTGTATTGAAATGTGCTACTGTACCTGATAGAATTGAAGACGATAAATTATCAGCCTTTTGATATGTTCGGAGGAGTCCAAAACATGAGCTAAAATGAATTTTAAATAGTTTTCTTTTTACTTTCTGAGACGACGTGCTTCTGAGACGACGTGCTTTGTAATGCAGTGTTAATAAATTGTATTACTCTTTGATCAATGCTTTTTCTTTTCGGACTTTGAACATACAAATTAAGGTATAAATTTTTTTTATGAGACTTGTTTGCATATTAAAGTGATATTAAGATTCTAAACGAGTTATTGATGACGCACGTAGTGATTCGGAACCTTGATCCATTGACATGGATCACATCTGAGTGGACGACAATTTTCGAAACTTCCACACTAAGCAAAAGGTAAAACTTGAAATTTCAGCCATATTTCAAACTCGCCAACTTTTGCTACCTATGGAGTAGTTATTAGTTTCAAGGTTCAAACCCACAACTGGACGCAAACTCCAATCGCAAACATGACCCATAGGCTACCATGAACGTAATTTTTTCTTTGTTTGGTGATACTTTAGTAAATTCAGTTAGGGAGGTTATTATTTCAGGTATCATTCTCATTTGACCGAGATTAATATTTACGAGTCCCGTCGCCAATAGCTCTCGTATTGCGTCTCAGTATGACATAAATGTTACAATGAAGTCCCGAACAAAGGAGCAACACAAATATATTAGTAATTAATTTCGTAATTAGGAATCACTAGAGGAGGATACCTCCTGAAGTGGCAGCTCTCTTAGCTCCACGCCATATTAATAGAACGACTTAAGCTTGGGGAAACATTAAAGTTGTACTTGCCCCATTACACGCCTTGTTTTATTGGTGTCAAATATCACACTCGCAACTGGACAAAACAACATCGTCCTCATGTTTGTAAACATGATTAATAGGCTACTGCGTTTTTTGTACTCTACTGTACTCATTTTGAAACGTAATTTCTTCCAAAATTCATATGAGGCGAGGCTATGAAAAATATTGAAATTCTATTCAGTTTTGCCCTTCTTAACCTAACAGCACATGCGTATTAAAGTTCATGATGATTTATGTGACTATATAAGTAGGGCGCATATTATTGTTGTATTAAATGTGTTCCATCTAGAACAAGTGACAAACGTACCTGGTAGTAGAATATAAGTTTATTCCTTAAACACGTATGCATTTTTTCTCTTGGAAAGTATATTTTATTAATTTTAGAAGTCACATTTGTAATTTGAAATCTTCGATTTTTGCAATTATAACTCATTAGGAATGAAAATGAATAACATTTTAAAATCTCGTAAAAAATACCCAGTTGTGATTATGTTTAACAATATTTTCAATAATATGATCACTTTTAAAGTGTTTAAATTACTTTTAAGTATAAAATTGATAATTAAATTTTATCCTCTTGAAAACGGGATCTATTGTTGTAAGCTATATTCTAGATTTCCAATAAAAAAATTATGACTGAAGTTATTTTTTCTATCCGTGTATTAGAATTAAGTGAATTGTCTGTTGCCGTCCTACTTTCTCTTGAAGCTTAAATTTCAATTGTCAAAACCCGTCGGATATAGCCTTTGTAAGTTTCTAATTAGATATTTTTTTCAAATAAAGTTCTGAGAAGACAATGGTCGCGACTCTGTGTATTACAGGTATTCGTAAATATGGCTTAAAAATTGACTTTTAAATGTACAAAACTCGATGTGAGTGAGTGATTTTTATTCATTTTGCACTGAGAATTAACACTTTGTTTATTGGTAACGAACCTAGTGATTTTGAGGCTAGGTCAAGTGACTTGTACGAGATAAGAGCTGCCACTTCCTTCTTAGAACTTCCAAATTAGGCTAAATGAAAGACAACAGTCCTCAACTAGATAAGAGCCCCTCAGGGGGCTCATCTACCTGAGATGAGTACGGGCTTCACAACCCCGAGGTACCTCAGTGATCTTTGTTTTCCTCTTCTTCTCCCCCCTCTTTTTTTCCTGTCATGTGTTTTGCTTTGGGGGTTTTCCGCTTGATATTTTATGATATCAAGCGGAAAACAGTTTAAACTAACTTAGTTTTATTTCTTATTAGTGTTTAACTCTTGTCTTAAAAAATATATAAAAATAAAAAAAAATGAATAAAAATATTTAAAAATAAAAAAAAAATATTTGTGGTGCCTCTACTAAAACACTAAAAGGCCGACGGCGTATCAATGCCGATTTCCTGCATGCCTAGCTCTGGCAATACGGGGCCCCAGTACCCCTCATGCGGAGGTACCTAGTGGGAGACCGCATGGGCGTGATTGGAAAAGGCCCTGGTTAAGGAAGGGTGTGCGAGGAGAGGAGTTGCGTGCGCCGTCGGTTACAGTTTCGGAACGTCATCCTTAAAATGTTCCCAGAGGGAGAGCCTTGGTTGCGTGTGGCTGGATGGTGTGACCTCCCTCCCATTGCGAGAAATCCTCCTTGGCTTCGGCCTTGGACCTGTGCCTCTGCCTGGGCACGTAATGGGGCAGGTCACATTGTCCGGCTGAAACGAATCTCTCCGTCGGTTACTCGTTTCCGCGTTAGGAAAGGGTGGGGAGATGGGTCTGGCGGGGACCCATCGAACTAGAATTCCTTCCGTGTAATTTTTTTCTCTCTAAGGCAAATATGGCGACAAATAAAGGAAATAAGATTTTGGCTCCCAAAGCTATTAAAAACTCTTTAAATTCGCAAAATGAATCACGGGCTGACCGCGTTGAACGTCATGCAGAAAATGAAAATATAAATATAATAGATAAAAGTTCCGAAAATACAAACTTCAGATTCTTCTTGATAAAAAGAGAGACTGATACTTTCTCTACCATATCTCCCTTTTTGATTCAAAAGGGAATACAGGGTATGGTAGGGACTGTAAAAGATATTAAAAAACTACGTTCTGGGGACCTATTGATCGAAGTCTCAAACTCTAAGCAAGCTCAACTTGTAATGAGTATGAAGACATTGGGACCTTATCCTGTAGTGACTTCACCACATAGAAACCTGAATTACTCTCGTGGCGTGGTATCCTCAAGGGATTTGGAAAACGTGTCGGAGGAAGAGATTTTGGAGAATTTGCAGGACCAGCTGGTTTGTGGTGTCCGGAGGATCACGATTAGGAGAGATGGTAAGGTGCTTAACACCCAGCACCTCATCTTGACCTTTTCGACTCCTACCCTGCCACAAACAGTTCAGGCCGCATATCTCCGACTCTCCGTCCGACCAAATATTCCAAACCCACTGAGATGTTTCAATTGCCAACGATATGGCCATTCCAAGAACGCGTGTAGGGGACAGTTGACGTGCGCTCGCTGTACAGCAACAGGACACGAAAGTACTTCCTGTAACGCTGCAGAAAAGTGCGTCAACTGTCAGGGCAACCACCCTGCATACTCTCGTTCTTGCCCGAAATGGACCGAGGAAAAAGAAATTTCTACGGTGAAGACACTGCAGAATTTATCATATCCCGAGGCTCGCCGCGTAGTAGCTTCCCGTACCCCAGTACAGGGGAAAAGCTACGCTACGGCAACCCAGACTACGAAAATATCCAAGTCCACCCAATTTCCTGAACCTGTTCCTACTTCTAAGAAACCGCAACCAAAAAACAAGACTACATTACCTAACTCTAAGGCTCTGCAAACTAAGAAAACTTTAATTATTCAAAAAAACCCTTCCTCTGCAAAGGCTAATCTTACTAGGCCATTGGCCAGGTCAAAAGCTTTGCAGAGGCAAAAATTAAAATTATCCGCGAAGAACAGTGTTCCTCTCAAAAAGACTAGAGTCATTGACGGGGTTGCGGTGATATTACACCCATCGCCCGAAGATTATGACTCCATGGGGGTCCTGGAAACGGGACCTTCCACTTCCAGTGCGCCCATTTAATGGCCTTTGTTTCCTGGAACTGCCGTGGTTTACGACCCAGACTAGAGGATCTCAAATCCATACTATCTACGCACCAACCTGTCTGTGTTGCTCTTCAGGAAACTTTTCTGAAGAGTAATATGACAACCCGTGTGCGTGGATATCATTGTGTACGACGGGATGTTGATGTCGCATCACCTTCTTCTGGAGGTGTTTGCATTCTGGCATCCCAGAACTATCCTCATAACGTCGTTACACTGACCACATCGTTGCAGGCTGTGGCTGTGTGAATTCACACCCGCACACTAATCACAGTCTGCTGCATTTACCTGCCACCTAACGATGTAGTGTCACAAATGGATTTAGACCGACTAGTCAATCAGTTACCAGCTCCCTTCCTTCTGCTAGGTGACTTCAATGGACACAGCCCTCAGTGGGGGTATGATGGTACAAATTCTCGTGGTCGGCAGATCGAGCGATTGATCTCTGATCACAGTCTCTGTCTGCTGAACACCGACGAGAAGACGTATTTCCATGCTCCCACTAGGACATTTCATTCTCTTGATCTAGCCATTTGTTCACCGACACTGCTACCGTCGCTGAAATTAGAGGTTTTAAATGATCTCTATAATAGTGATCATTTCCCTCTCCTGATCTCCCAGGTTCATGGTAGTGGGGTGCGTTTACGTCCCCCCACTTACCGCTTCAACCGGGCAGATTGGGATTTATTCACACGGTTAGCAGTTATTACCGGTACAATGGTTCAAGATCGAGATATTAATGACTCTGTCCACAATGTCACTGCCTCTATCGTGGACGCTGCTGATGCAGCGATACCGAAGAGTGGAACATCACAGAGGAAGATGAGTAAACCATGGTGGAATAAGGAATGTCAATCCTCCTATCGGGAACAAAGGAAATTGTGGGGTATCTTCAGACGGTATCCCACAACTGAAAATCTCATAGCCTTTAAAAGGGCAAGGGCAATTGCTCGCAGAGTAAGGCGACCTAGTCAGAGGGAATCATGGATCAGGTATGTCTCTTCCATCACATCGTCTACCACAAGTCAACAGTTATGGAGAAAGGTAAAAGCTGCAAACTCCCTGTATCGGGAATTTTCCATCCCGATACTGGAAACTGCAAATGCTGTGCATTCTTCACCTGTCGAAGTGGCCAATGTAATCGGCCACTCTTTTGCTAGTGTGTCAAGCTCCGATTCATATAGCGCTACATTTTTAGCGACTAAGAATCGTTCTGAGCAGACACCTATCAACTTCAGGTGTCGGCAACCACTCCCTTACAACTGTGACTTTGACATGTGGGAATTGAGAAAGGCTCTGTCCTTGGCTCACAATACCAGTCCAGGCTCTGATGGTATAACATACGATATGCTTCGCCACTTGAGCGAGGATTCACTTGTCAGTCTCCTTTACCTATTCAACCGAATATGGAGGGAGCATGTGTTTCCTAGCCAGTGGCAGGAAGCAATCGTTATTCCTATTCTGAAGCCTGGTAAGGATCCAAAGAACCCTCTCCACTATAGGCCTATCGCTCTGACGAGTTGCCTGTGTAAGACGCTAGAACGTATGGTCAATGCTCGTCTCGTATATCAATTGGAAAAGAATCAATGCATTCCTCCGTTTCAGAGTGGCTTCCGTAAAGGAAGATCCACAGTAGATAACATCCTTCTACTCGAAAGTCAGATTCGTTCTGCTTTCGTACGGAGGAATCATTTGGTTTCTATTTTCTTTGATATCGAAAAGGCATATGACCGTACGTGGCGCTATGAGATTCTGCGCACTCTTTACGATTATGGTCTGAGAGGAAATTTACCTCTTTTTATTAAAATGTTTTTATCGTTTAGATCTTTTAAAGTACGGTTTGGTAATGTTTTATCCTCAACTTTTACGCAATTTGAAGGAGTTCCTCAGGGGAGCATTTTGAGCCCCACTCTTTTTATTTGTCACATTTCTCCCATACTTTCTCATTTACAACCTTCAGTTCATGGTTCATTATACGTTGACGATCTGCAGATTTCCTGCGAAAGATCGTCAATGCGTATTATTGAGCGACGATTTCAGACCGCAGTCAATAACCTGGTTACATGGTGTGATGCTAATGGGCATAGTATTTCTGCCAGCAAGAGTAGTTGCGTGCATTTTTGTAGGAAACGGGGCCTCCATCCCGATCCTGACATTCGCATCCGTAATACGTCTATTCCTGTCGTCCCTGACGTCCGCTTCCTCGGAGTAATTTTCGACCGCAAACTCACTTTCCTTCCGCACATTTTATATCTGCGGAGGAAATGTGAGAAATCCCTGAATATCTTGAAGGTGTTATCCAACACCTCTTGGGGAGCGGATCGAATTTCTCTACTCCGAGTGTATCAGTCGGTGATTCTGTCTCGGATCGACTACGGATGTGTCGTCTACGGATGTACCTGCAAAACTACCTTGTGGAAGCTTGACCCAGTCCACCATAATGCTCTGAGAATCTGCTGTGGTGCGTTCCGAACGTCACCTGTGCAGAGTCTCTATGTCCTCTGTAACCAGCTGCCTTTGGCTTTGCGGCGCCTGAAACTGTCGCTCTACTATCATTTCAAAATGTCATCTCTGCCATCTCATCCATCTCAAAACATTAATACCAGCCCGTCTTTAAGGAGACTATACAGTGCTCGTCCTTCCTTCATCCGGCCTTTTTCTGAGAGGGTGAAGGTATTCATCGAGGAACTCGGCCTACATGACTTGGATGTTCAGCAACGAAATTTTATTAAATTTCCACCTTGGAATATTCCAAGGTTTATTTATCATAACCCCTTTGCTTCTTACAGCAAATCCAACACATGTCCCATTGTTCTCCAGAGAATCTTTGCCTTCCATCGCTGTCAGTATGAGAATTTTATTCCTATTTACACGGATGGATCGAAGGGAACTGGATACGTCGGCTGTGGTGTCGTTTCAAACGACATCAGGCACAGTTACCGGCTCGACTCTTCCTGCAGTGTCTACACTGCCGAAGCAGTCGCCATTTACTGTGCCCTGAAATTAGTCGAGACATCCAGTTCTCGAAAGTTCGTCATATATACTGACAGCAGGAGTGTCCTGGAGACATTGGCACATCTTGACGATCGAAGTCATCCTATCGTGGTTGAAATTGCTGACGTTATTTGTCAGCTTTATAGCAGGGGTTATGACATAAAATTCTGCTGGATACCTAGTCATGTAGGTATTTTAGGAAATGAACAAGCGGACTCGGCTGCACGTTCGGCAACGAATCCTCTGCAGCTTGCAGTCCCATTTGAGGACATACAACGTCACATTTTAAATCTCATTCATCAGTCATGGCAGGAATCGTGGAATTTACAAATTAACAATAAATTACACTCGGTGAAGCCGATCATCGGAGAATGGCCAGTTTTTCCAATGCGAAGAGCCGATGTCAGATTGACTCGCCTTCGCATTGGACATACTCGTTTTACTCACAAACATCTTTTGTTTGGAGAAGAAGCTCCCGAGTGTCCTTCCTGCCATGTCCCTTATTCTATTCATCATATTTTAATTGACTGTCCGGTGTTTGATCATCATCGCCGGACTTTTTTTCATTCTTCTGTTTTAAAACTGTCTGACTTGGTGGGGGAAAACCCCCACCATAACTTATTTGCTTTTTTAAAACACATTGGCCTTTTACACCAAATTTGAATGTTTAATGTTTTAACCTGTTTCCTCAATGCATAAAATTTTTATATTTTTTAAAATATTTTTGAATTGATTTTAACGAATGTTTGGCGCAGCATAGCCTACTGTGGCTCTTGCGCCATTAAACCCTACAGTCACTCACTCACTCACTCAACTAGATAAGAAATGCATCGGCCTCACTGCACGGGGGTTCTTCAGCGGCATCAAGGCTCGAATCCGCAATACGGCAAGTGCAACCTAAGTTGTGAGTCCGCGGCCATTATCACTTGGCAACTACTAAAGCATACGGATTAAAAGACAATAGCAGTGGCCTAGTGGTCATGGTTCCCGACTCGTAGACGGTGGTTTTCGTTCAGTCGCGAGTTCGATCCTTCGCCGATAAGGACCCGTCGTGTACACGGGAATGATGCACGTTAAATCTATCGTGGCTCAATGTCCTTCCGTCAGCGTGGTGTGGAAGTCACTAGAGGGGGATGCCAGCTCGGGTGGCGTCCTCATCACTTGACCGAGGATCAAAATTGCGAGATCCGTCGCCAATAGCTATCGTGTTGCTTCTAGTGCAACGTTAAAAAAAAACTAAACCTTAACTGAAAGACAATAGCGTAATTCAAACGCACGAAAAAATCAACTCATTAAAATACAAAAAAAAAATTTTTAAATGTGTTACCAAAGCGAAGATTACCCGCTGCATGGAGAAATGATTTCTTACCAGCTAAACCTACAAAAATTTTATCAGTGGCTTACGATAGTGCAATTACATTTTTGTAGCTGTCTGTTGCTCGCATTTAATGCAACAATATGTGTGATTTTCTTATGTAAACTCAAATATTTCTTTTATTTCTAGTTTAGTAAATATTTAATTAGAACAATTTTTAATTTGTCTAAAAAATTTCTCTTTCAGGTTATTGAGCACAGAGTATGTTGGGATTCTTCTTCATATTTTTCTGCGCCATGTTTTTCGTACAAGGTGTCTTTTATTGTTTCAAAAGAGATCGCATCTCATTTACTCTAACGCAATGGATTTTATTGATATGCTTCGAATTCATAGCTCTTCGTGTGTCTATCGGCTACATATACTACATTATAGGTGCCGCGTTTAGTGAGTGAGTGAATGTAAAGTTTATTGGCGCAAGAGCCAGATATGGCTAGGCTGCGCCAAACAAGATTAAACTGTGGTCTAGACGTGAAGTTGAAAAAAGGTAAAAATGGTTGACAAGAAGGAGGGTCGAAAATAGAGAAGGATCGCTAGGGTATCCCGGGAGTGCGTCACCCGTGCTTACCAAAGATAGTGAACCCCATAGGAAAGAAAAAGATCACTCGGGTCCCTCGGGGTCATGATGCCCGTACTTACCAAGGAAGGCAAGTCTCTGAGGTCCCCTGATATAATCCCCAGGGGCAGGGTGCCCGGCTATACCCCCAGACGCTGGGTACCCATTTTAGTCGCCTTTTACGACATGCATGAGCTACAGTGAGACTATTCTGTCATCCCCGGTCACCACACGGGTCAGGTGCCGCGTTTAACTATATATATTATATTAGACATTGATCTACAGTGATGTATATCGGATGGCGTAATGTACGTGAATATATTGAAGAAGATATTTCACCAGTCTTTTTATATGTTTAGAGGTGTGTCGTACAAAATGAACTGAAATGAATTTTAAATTACTATATTTTTTCCACTATCGAATACTTTTACAAAAGAATTGTATTACACAGTTAATAAATGATTATATTCTGTAAGCATTGCTTTTATCTTTTTAGACTCCGTGTTTACAAATTAATGTATACATTTTTCGTGTGTTTTATTTTTGCATATTAATGTCACACTTTGAAGCAAAACGATCTCTACTGGTTACGTATCTCGTAATTTTGAGCTCCGATGCATTGACAAGAACCACTATTATCTCTCGAAATTTTCACACCACGCCATTGGCTTAGCTTGAAATATCTATCTTATATAAAATGCGTCAACATAGCTATTCTTCAATCCTGGGCTCGGAACTACCACTCGACGCAAGCTTTGTGTTCCGCAAGCATGGCCACTAGGCTACCGCGACCATAACTTTTTCCTTGCTTGGTGATACTTTAGTCATTCAGTTAAAGTAGATGACAAATTTGTGTCCATGCATTCATCAGGTAAAAAAATTGAATTTTTAAAATATTTCAGTGATTTTTTTTTTATCAGATAAGATGTAGTGCAGACCAGATGGCCAGCGATGCCCAAAACAACCTGCACATTCTAAATCTACATACACTAAATAATGTTGAAGAAATCGTTGCTAGATTTAATGCATATTAAACAGAATTGGCTTGAAATTATATATGTGGTGTTGCGTAAGAGATGGGAGGGCCGCGGTAGCCTAGTGGTCAAGGTCGTGGACTAGCGGCCGGCGGTTTTCGCTCAGTCGCGGGTTAGATCATTGGCCGCCAAAGACCCGCCGTGTATCCGGGGCTGATGCAGGTTAAATCTGTTCGGGGTCCAAAGTTCCTCCCGTTGGCGTCGTGTGGATGTTAGGAGAGGGGGGTGCCAGCTCAGGTGTCGTCCTCGTCACTTGACCGTGGTTCAAAATTACGAGATCCGTCGCCAATAGCCCTCGTGTTGCTTCTTGTGCGACGTAAATAAAAACTAAATAGTCGCTGTTGGATCCAAAATTTCTCACAGTTTGAATTTATTTACGTATATATTATACGGTATTTTTTTTCGAAGTAACACGGGATCCTTATGTGTAACTGGAAGTCGTTTTGTTTGAATATAGTACCCACGATTCGTTAAAGTGATATTACTAGACACATAGAGGAGAAGTTTGGTGTAAATGTTTGCTTAATAATCTCGATGCATCCTAGTGATCTTTTTCTTTTCCATAGATTTTATTGTCTTTAGAAAACACGTGTGACACGCCACCGAAATACCATAGCAATACTTCTCTATATTCGACCCTTATTCTCGTCCATTAGTTTAGTTTTTATTAACGTCGCACTAGTAGTCACACGATTGTTATTGGCGACGGACCTCGTAATTTTGAACTATCTTCAAGTGACGAGGACGAAACCTGAGCTTGCATCTCCCTCTCCTAATATCCACAACTCGCGAATGGGAGGACTTTTTGCCCCGACAGATTTAACGTGCATTAACCCCGGCTACATGACGGGTCTTTAGTGGCCAAGGATCGAATCCGGGACTGCAGGAAAAAAGCAGGCCGGCCTTGAATCCGAAGGTATAGCCACTAGGCTAAGGCAGCCACCGCTTTTTTTTGGTGAACTAACTTTATCCTTTTAAAAAAAATTTCGCAAGTCTAGATCACAATTAAATTTTGCTTGGTGCAGCGTGGCTACATCTGGCACTTGTGCCAATAAACTTCACAATCAAGCACATCATTTCACCGAGATTCAAAATTACAATGTTCGTCTCTGTTCAGAAATGGTTGTTGGTTATTTTAGTAACGTCATACTGCAAGAAACACAAGTGCTATTAGAGACGGAACTAATAAATTTGTCGAAAGACGAGGACGACACCTGAGATGGCATCCAATTATCCTTACTTTCACAACTCAAACAGTAGACTTTGGACCACAAGATTTAACGTGCATCAGTGCCGAGTGTAGAGTGATATCATAAAGGTGGGTTGTATTAACCATTAAAATGTTTTTCACCTATCCGCACATGCGTGTTAAGTTTCTTGATGATTTAGGTGAATATATAAGATGTGTTATTGTTGTGGTATAAGTTGTATGTAGAATAATTGATTGACGCGTCCCTTTTAGTGGAATATTAGGTGTTTTTAAATAAGTATGCACATGTTTCTTTTTTCTCTTCGACAATTTCTTTTTGTAAATTTAAAAGTCACATTTCAAAACTGAATACCTCGAAATTTGAAATGTTAGATTTATAGGACTGAGATAGCTAAAAAAGTTCATTTATTTGTTAAAAATATAAGAATGTGAATAAGTTCGACGATATTTTCAAAAATATCACTTTTCAAGAGAATTGGCTTGCTTTAATTAATACAATGGAATCAATTCCTTACCTCTTTAAATTTAGATTTTTGATTGAAAGCTATGTTGTAGATTTCCCAACTAAGAGACATCAATTATGAAAACATATGACATTTCTATGTGTGTATAAAATATGTGCTGGTATTCTAAATTCTTAAGCGCGATTTTTTTTTTGTGCCGTTACCCGTCGTCCATTCCCCGTTGTGAGTTTCCAAACAAAACCTTCAAACGGCAACCGTCGTGTTGCTAAAAGTGTATTTGTGGTCTTCGTGGCATTTGCATACGTAATTGCTGCAGCATTTTCAAAACAAAGGTGCCAGTGAGTGATATTTAATTCCGCACTTTGAAACCACAAATATTCATGTCTTCTGAGGAGAATATGGTCAGCTGCGATCCAGCGACCAGGATCAATTCGCTGCCATTGTTACATACGTATTAAAAGATACAGATCCAAGCTCTGTAAAGTAGCCTGTATCTAGAAATTAAAAAAATGTGTATTCAAAATGTATCGGACACTGATTTTCCTTAGTCTGGAGAAAAGTTAATCACCAGTAAGATCTTCATTATTTTAAGCTTTATCGCAAATATGTTTTAGAAGCTGATAGTGGTACTAAATTAATGCAACCAAAACGTAATCAATTTATAAAGAAAAATTGTATCTTTCGTTTATTTACAGTTAAGAAAATACTTAGGAACAATATTTAACCGTGTAAAATTTCCTTGCAGGTAACTGTGCACAAAGTGATCATGCAGGGATATATCTGCTTTCGGTTTTTAGTACTTTTTATCCTCCTGTCCTGTTTTATAAAAATACGTAACAATCATCTTGCTGAAAGATTTTTAAGTATGCTCTTTGCATGGATATTTCTCGGTTTGTTTCTCTGGTACCTGTACCATTATATGTTTATATGCTCCGAGTTTAATTATTCAACTTTGTCAAGAGACTTGGTCCAAGTGGATGAGATATTGCACGATAAGTGATCTTATAGAAGCTTATTTACCAGCTGTTTTTAAAGTTCGGAGGTGTATCATATAATGTGAAATAAGATGAATTTTAAGTCGTTTACATTTTATTTGCTATGTCGATGCATTTTACGTGAGAATTGTATTCAACTGTTAATAAATGATTTATATTCTTTAGCAATGATTTCTTTAACTTAGTGCAAAAATATTACAATAAATATAAAATTATTTTTTGTTGTATTTGTAATTACATATTCACGTCGTACCGAGATCCAACACGATGACAATTGTTTAATAATTCGTAGCCTCGATTCCGGTCTCGAGGACCATACCTGAGGAGGCATCTGTCTGTGCCATCTACAACGCTCAACAGGATGACTTGAAGCCTCAAGTGTACTTGAAAATCTTTACCCTTTGGGGCTTTAACAACACTAAGGCTCAAAATCGGTTTTCAAAGTAATCAACATCCGCAATCATGACCACTAGGCTACAGAACCGTAAATTTTTCCTTGCATTGTGAAACTGTGGTAAGCTTTCTATGTTAAATGAAAGAATAATTTCTGTTCATGTACACATCAAATACAAAACCTCTATCATGCAGATTATTTTAATGATTTCTCTTTATCAGACCCTACGTTGTAGTAGAAATCATGGCCAGCCATTTTCATATTCAGCTATATATTATAAACTATTGGTACTAAATATTGAAGTAATTGCTACTAGAGTAAATTCAAACAAAATTGAATAGGGCTTAAAATATGTATGTGGTGTGGCATAGGTTGGTAGAATAAATTATCATTTCAGATGCCGTCCAGTGTATGGCCACGATAGCCCAGTTAACATAGTTATAAATGACCATCGAGTCATTGGTTTCTTCCACTCCTGATAAAACTTACCCATTTTCGAGAGAACTAAACTCGTATATGAAAAGGGACTCTTATTGTACCCTATCGCAAACTGCCCTCGTTTTGCTTCTTCACGTGATGCTCATAAACATTCGTAATCGAAATCCTCTCGTAACGATGGTGCGGAGTTATGGAGAGTTGAGTGTTCAATTGGGATAAAACCTGTCACTAGACCAAGGTTCACGATTATGAGGCTCATCAGCTTTAGCACTCATGTTGTTGGTAAGTAGGAAAACGATAAGTAATTAATATGCTAATCCCATCGCCACAATAGCCTAGTGGCTATGGTCTGGGAATGGTCGACGGCGATTTTCATCGAATCGACCTTGGTACTCCGAAATACGTCCGATTAGCCGGGATTATACATGTTTAATCCATTGCGGCTCGAAGAGGTCTCGTTCGAATAGTGTAGAGGGCTACGGTAGCCTAGTGGTCATGGTCGTGGACTCGCGGCCGGCGGTTTTCGTTCAGTCGCGGGTTCGATCCTTGGCCGCCAAAGACCCGCCGTGTAGCCGGGGCTGATGCGCGTTAAATCTGTTAGGAGCCCAATGTCCTCTCGTTGGCGTGGCGTGGATGTTAGGAGAGGGGTGTTCCAGCTCAGGTGTCGTCCTCGTCACTTGACAGTGGTTCAAAATTACGAGGTCCGTCACTAATAGCCTTCGTGTTGCTTCTAGTGCGACGTTAATAAAAAACTAAACTAAAAACTAAACTCGAGTAGTGTAGAGGCAGAGGTAGGTTAGTGAGCAAGGTTCTTAGCCGGCGGTTTTCGTTCAGTCGCTGATTCGATTCTTGGCAGCCAAAGACCCGCTGTGTAGATAGGACTGATGCACGTTAAATATGTTCGGGGCCCAAAGTCATAACGTTGACGGGGTGTGGATGTTAGGAGAAGGATGTGTCGTCCTCGTCACTTGACCGTGGCTCAAAATTGCGAGGTCCGTCGTCAATAGCCCTCGTTATTTTTCTAGTGCGACGTTAATAAAAACTAAAGTAAACTGAAGACCCGCCATTTAGCCTGAGCTGATGCACGTTAAATCTGTAAACACAAGTGACGCACTGCCGGGAAACCCTTGCGATCCTTCTCTATTTTCAACCCTCCTTGTCAACCACTTTTTTTCAACTCTACGTCTAGTCCACAGTTTAATCTTATTTGGCGCAGCATGGCGATATGTGGTTTTTGCACTAATAATTTTTACATTCACTCACTCACTCGCACGTTATGTCTGTAAGGGCCTAATATCGCCGTTGGCATGTCCTGCGAGTATTGATGACATGTCAAGTGTCGTCCTTGTCATTTGACTGAGGTTCCAAATTATGAGGCCCTTCTACAATAGGCCTCGAGTTGCTTTAGTGTATGTATTTGTGTTATTTAGAACAATTTACTAACGTGCTTTGAAGGGGGATATTTACAATTTAAATAAGTATGTGCATGCTTTATTTCTCTCGGATGGTTTAATTTTCAAACTTGAGGAACAACATTTGGAAAATGAATTTTTGGAAATGTTATATACATTTTCATTGTTTAAAGTCAGTATCTGGGGCCGTGGTAACCTAGAGGTCATAGCTTCGGATTCGTGACCAGCGGTTTTCGTTCGTCGCGGGTTCGATCCTTGGCAGAAAAAGACCTGCCGTGTAACCGGGGCAGTTGCGTTAAATCTGTCGTTAAATTATTGGGGCCCAAAGTTCTCCCTTTGGCGTCGTGTGGATGTCAAAATATGTAGGTGCCAGCTCAGGTGTCGTCCTCTTTAATTGACCATGGTTCAAAAATAAGTCCATCGCAAATAGCCCTCGTGTTGCTTCTAGTGCGACGTTAATAAAAACTAAACTAATGTCAGTAACTGCTTAAATATTCGTAATTATCCAAATGTGTCAAAAATAACCAAACTCTTCAATACCAAACCTTTTTTGCAGTGTTTTAAATTTCTTTTTATGTATGCAATGGAATTATGACTTGTAATAATGAATTTACGATATTTTGGGTTATAAGATATTTTGTTATTTCCGAACTAAAAATTTTAAATATGGAAGTGACTGATATTTCTATCTGCGCATTGGAAGAAGTTGATGTATCTGGTATCATCATTCTAGTTTCTTAAGAATACATTTCAGATTCTTTAACCAGACACGAAAGGCAGTTGAAATATTTTAGATATGTATCCTTAACAAATAAACTTTAACAAGATAATGGTTACGTGTCTTGGGGTATATTAGTAGCCTTCGTGTCAGTGGTATATGAAATTGACTTTTTACTATTGAGAAACAGAGTTTGAGTGAGATAATTCTTATTAATTTCAGAAGGAGTAGCAATATGTTGTCTATTGGTTAGGGACCTAACGATTTTTGAAGTTCGGTCAAGTGATTAGAGATATGACGCGGCACTTCCTTCACATTTCCATACCACACCAAATTGATTGCATTCTATTTTAACTAGATTTAATGTGCATCAGCCTCCCTCCCATGGATTATCAAGGGACATTTTACATACAAATTAAGGTATAAAATTTTTTAATGAGATTTGTTTGGATATTAAAACCACATTAAGATACTAAACGAGAGTTATTTGTGACGTACGTAGTGATTCTGAACCTTGATCCATTAACGAGGACCACATCTGAGCTGATGAATACCTTTCCAAACTTACTCGTTAGTCTCGTCACTTGACCGTGGTTCAAAATTATGAGGTCCGTCGCCAATAGCACATGTGTTTCTTCTAGTGCGATGTTAATGAAAACTAAACTAAACTAATTAATCAGACAACGACCTTTCCAAACCTCCACACTACTCCCAAGGTATAGCTAGAAATCTGAGCCATATTTAAAACCCATCAACCTTTGTTGCACATGGATTAGTAATAGTAATCACGGCTCAAACCCACAACTGGACGAAAACTCCGTTCGAAAGCATGACCACTATGCTACCATGACATTCAATATTTCCTTGTTTGGTGATACTTTAGTAAATTTAGTTAGGGAGTTTATTATTTCATGCTTTATTCTCATTTGACCGAGATTAAAATTTACGAGTCCCGTCTCCAATAGCTCTCGTACTGCGTCTTAGTATGACATAAATGTTACAATGAAGTCCCGAATAAAGACAAATATAATAATAATTAATTTCGTTATAAGGAATCACTAGAGGAGAATACCTCCTGAAGTTGCACCTTTCTCTTAGCTCCACGCCATGCTAATAGAACGACTTAAGCTTGGGAGGGGGGCGGTAGCCTAGTGGTCAACTTTGGTAAACACCGGTGACGCACTCCTGGGACACCCTAGCGATCCTTCTCTATTTTCGACCCTCCTTCTTGTCAACCATTTTTACCTTTTTTTCAACTTCACGTCTAGACCACAGTTTAATCTTGTTTGGCGCAGCATAGCTATATCTGGCTTTTGCGCCAATAAACTTTACATTCAACCACTCACTCGCAACTTAGTGGTCAAGGTCGTGGACTAGCGGCTGGCGGTTTTCGTTCAGTCGCGGATTCGATCCTTGGCAATTAAAGACCCGTCGTGTAAATGGGGCTGATGCAAGATAAATCTATCAGATCTCAAAGTCCTCCCATGGTGTGGAAGTTAAAAGAGGGGGGTAGCCAGCTCAGGTGTTGTCCTCGTCACTTGACCGTGATTCAAAATTACGAAGTCTGTTACCAATAGCCCTCGTGTTGCTTCTAGTGCGACGTTAATAAAAACTAAACTAATCTAAACTTTTCACTATAGTGGGCCATCTCTCATAACCTGAAAGTTTCTGTTTAAACTGACAGTTTATCGTTAATAATGCCATTGCAGAAATCCAGAAATAAATCAGCTTTAATACCATTAAAGAAAACTTAACTTTTTAATATTCTTACAACTTACTTTCTATTTAGGCCCAAGTTAGGGATTATTATAAATAATCCTAGATTTTGCAAGGCTCGCTGTCACTTATAATGAGGGAAGGAATTTCCCCGTTCCTCTGTATCATATAGTTAATTTTTTTTAAAAAATATCTCTCTCTCTCAAACTGGGTGGTTTAGTGGTCATCTCGTAATATCGGTATTTGTATTCAGCCCTATATTCCGAGACTAAATCTGAATTTTTATGTCAAATCTGGTCTTATTATTTGCTTCTTAACTGATCATGGTCTATATGTTTGATATATAAATCGTTTTAATATGAAAAAAATATAAATTTTGTACCTATGTCTCTGTAGAAGATGCTGTACGGTATGCTTCGTTACGTATCTGAAAGGCCTTAGCAGATGAAGAAAAAAAAATTTCTGACGCAGTAGATGGAGATTTCTAACGTTATTTACATGGATGATATTCTTTCTGGAAGGTCAACATAGAGGTACTAAAAACTACAAACCAAAATATCAGCACAGAGGAGGATTTGAGCCGCACAAATGGATGCTAGAATAGCCCAGAATTTTGAAAGATTTATCTAAATATTTCTATGTGCCTGATAAAATTTCCGGATGAACTAGTGAAAACATTAAATGCTTTGGGAATCCAAATATGGATTGTCATACATACAAGGTAAGATTAATGACAAAGAGATGTACTTTCTAGAATTGCAAGACTCTATGACCTTTAGGCCTGATTACATTATTACGAGGCGAAGAATATTTATACAAGGACTTTGGAAATAAAATTAGATTGGTGTCAAAACTACACCAGTCACTATGGAAGAATGGAAGGACTTCAAAATTATAGAAAGTAATAACTTTGGGAATTCCAAGGTGTTCTAATTTCTGGAACAGTACGGATTAAGATGCATGGATTTTCCGATGCATTATTAGAACGTTCCTATCTGCTGTTGTCTGCATCAAATGCTTCAACGAATCTGAAATTTTTAAACTAGACTATTATGCAGCAAGTCCAGAGTTGGCTCCTTTAAAACTCACCATACGCAAGTTTATTGTCTGCAGCACTTTACTACTATCGAGATTTGTCCAAAAGTTGTGTCCAATTCTACAGGTACCTATTAATAAGATTTGGTTGTGGATGGATTAAACAATAGTTTTAGCGTGGATTCAGGCCTATAAACAAAGGCACGTAAAAGCAGGGGGGCGGAGATCGAAACACTTTGAAAACACTATCATTGGAAACATAGAACTCCAAAAACAATCCTGCCGACTTAATTTCTAGAGTCAATGTAGATGAACGTTTAAAAGAACGAGATATGGTTCTCGGTTCAGATTTATACAAACTGAAGAATACGAGGTCAATCAACTCCCTTCAGATCTTTCTTTAAATGAACTAAAATGTGCTGTGACTCTTTTCAATTAAAGACTATACTTCAAATTTTTTATGATGAACTCTAGCAATATTACAAATAATTCTTAAATTATTTAGAATTCTTAAATTTTGTGGAGTTCAATAATAACATTAAACAGCATGTTATAGGATAAATATGTAACTGCAAGATGAATTAAAAGAAAAGCACTGAATTTTTAGCTAGAATAATACAATTAAGTGAATTTAAAGCTAAAATCTATGCTTTGAAAAAATTTAAAGTTGTTTCAAAAATAAGTAAGTTAAGGGCTTTTAAATCCTTTCTTAGATGAGAATTATTTACTCAGAGTTGGTGGAAGGAAATATGTGCTGATATACCAATTGAAGCAAAACATCAAATAATTTTACAAATAAACATAGAATTTACTAAATTACATTTTGCGTATTTTTCTGGTGGTGCTCAAGTTTGAGTACATCAGAATGTAAGTTTTGGTCAGTATTAAAGGGTATTGCACGACAAACGGTAAATGATTGTATTGGATAGTTTAAGAATATAAATGTGAGTGAGTGAGTGAATGTAAAATTTTATTCGCGCAAAGAACCAGATATATGGCTATGCTGCATAAACAAGATTTAACTGTGATCAGTACTTTGAATAGAAACTTCTGATGATAGATCAAATACTGGAGAAAATCTGTGAGAGAGTAACTCAAAGTATGCATGGTAAACTCTGGGAGAATTTTTTTGAGAGCAAATTTTCAAAATAAAATTTAAAAAATAAAAGAAAATTGTATTTTCAAGGCTTATGTTGCAATTTTGTATGTTTTCAGTACTAAAAGCTATTTGTTAGAAGCCGTGACAGATTTGTTAGCTGGAAGCATTTATTGCAACTTTGAAAAGGTATGCGTCCACCAGAGACATTCAACATAATGTCAAAATAGCATCTAAATTTTAAAGGCGCAGCTGCTGATTAATCTTTTCATGAAGAGTGAATTTGTAACAAAACGAGACGCCAGCAAATTGACGATCAGTAGATAAGTGAGTGAAGATATGGGTTGTGGCGCAGAGCCAGAATATGGCTATACGGCATAAAATAGTTAAGCTATTAATTCGACGTGAGAGTTGAAAAAAGTGCAAAATGGTTGACAAGCTAAGTTGAAAATAGAAGGATTGCTAGAACATCACAGGTGCATCCTTGGTGTTTACAAGACAGTAAAAACTGTGGGAAAGAAAAAAGGTGGGTGCCTCCGGGAGGTCATGATGCACTTGCCTGAAGCAAGTCCCAGGGGTCTGATATAATCCCAGGGCAGAGGGTGCTTGGCTACCCCAGACACTGGGAACCCAGTGCCTCTTTACGACATGCAGGCTACAGTAGAGACTATTCTGTGTCTGATTCACCACACACGGTCAAAACATTCCAGTGGAAATCCTCCCTCTCAACTCTCCCCAATTTTTGGGGTTTTGTTGGAGGCAGAGGTAAGAGTCTGTTATTCAAAAACCATTTCTACTTGAACTCTAGTTAATAGTAAAAATAACAGAAGAATTCAAGACTTAATAGTAATTCAAATTGAAGGTATCCTTAATTCATGTCCATTAATTCATTTAAAATAATATTAATAGACCATGAAGTTTTATAGCTTCTGAACGCTTTATAATTGGTCAACTCATCAATTTTAATACTTGGCCAAAAATTTAGATCTTCAAGATCTTTATGGGTTCTCGAAGGCGGTGGGTCTGGATCAGGTTATTATATGGAACCAGATATGGCTATCTGCACTCGATAAGGTCTGGCACCGGTCAGACCATTAGAGTTAAAAAATGGTTAAAGCAAGGAAGACGAAAATGAAGGATCGCTGGTTAATAGAGAGGCAACATATAAAGGTGTAATACAAACTACTTGAAACCGCCGTGATAGATAAATCATTTACCCTGAAATCGTCTTATTGGATCTTAAATATATCGCGGAAAATGGTTACCTTCTTGCAAATGATCAATGGAAAGAATTTTGGAATTATTTATGGAATGGCATTGGGTGGTTAAATAAAAGATATCACCGGGTTCTCACACTTGTTCTCATAAAAATAATATGTCTTACCAATAAAAATAATATTATTAGAAGATTAAATAGCAATATAATGTATATTATATTATATTATTAGAAATGTTTTTTTTTAATGTGATATTGTATTTCTTTTATTGGTGAATATTGTAGGTGTTGTAATTAATTCATTTATATTTGTAACATTTATATAGCAATTGCATTTTTTAGTATATTTTTTATAGTACATTTCAATACCAGGTGAAATGTTACCTTAATAAATACACTATAGCATAATCTGTACTATTTGTAAATCTTGGTTGAACTGCTTTTAACAAAGTGCTAATAAACAAGTGTGTTACCAAATGTTTGATTTTTTTTATTAGACAGTTCACAGTCCTCAACAATTCAGGCAGAAATATAATAGTGAAGGTCAGTGTTAATGGGTGTTCTCACATTGCAAAGCTCACCTCTAGAATAATCTAGCGGTATATTTGAATCACATATCACTTTAATTTTGCGAATCAGCTAAACTCAAGGTGGTGGATCAGCTATCTTCTTTCTATTCCGTAAGTGGCCGTGGATAACATGTTATGGTCGCAGACTTGTGGCCTTTATTTCTTTCCACAGAATGCAAGCATAACGTTCGCCGTTTAGAAACTTGATGGCATTAAATCTGGTCGGTAATGCTTAAAATCTCACAGTTGCCGTGTCGACAAATACTTTCCATTCCCTTAGATAAATAATACTTATTGTTTTGGGATAATGGTTTGGTTCCAGTGTCAAACCAGCAATCATTTCCCCTTTACAGTTGATCTATTTCATGCCTTCGTTGGGAGGTTAGAGATAACACGGCGGATCCAATAAGTTCCGAGACTAACCCAGAGATGAATTGCTCATTGATAAAATCAGTAACCAGATTTTCAGTACTAGCATTTCTTGAAACGTAGTAAAGGTGATCGATCGGATGGCTGGCTGAAGGTTATCGAGGTTTGAGTAAAAGTCGATTTGTAGTTTTGTTTAAAAAATGGAAAAAAGCCGAGTTTTCGTGTTCTGATAAAACATTGTTTTTTAATGGGTAAAAAACACCACCAGAAGCGAGGAAACAAATGGATTGAAAAATGTTGTTGTCCATCAAAGCATGCAGGTTGTCAATTGGTTTGCCAGGTTTAACGTGGTCATTGAAACTTCAAATGACGCGGAACATCGGTGTAGACCTGTGGAAGCCGTTACGGAAAATAATGAGTGAAGTGACAAAATTATAAATGAAGATATTAAGTGGGCTCCATTGAGATTGCTGGATGACTTCAGATATCAGTATTATTTACTATCAACTAAAATGAAAAATTAGAGGCATGAAAAAGGTTTTTTTTCCAGAGTGGGTGCGATTGCTTTCGATGGAACAAAAGAAACAGCAGCAGGTCGATGGTGAAAACTGTTTATCGCTATTCTCACATCAGATTTCTTGCGTCGTTACGTGACCGCCAGAGGAAACATGGACCATCACTACTCAGAGTCAAGCGGCAGTCATCAGCTAGCGAAAACCGTCAAAGGCATCCAGCTTGCAGCAGAATGTGGAGTAAAGTCATGTGTCAAATTTTTTGGGATACGCATGGCGTGATTTTCATTGAACTACATCGAAAAAGGTAAATCGATCAGCAGTGATATTACGACTTGTAGTGCGTTTGAAGGAGAGGAAATCGCAAAAAAAAAAACGACTACTGATCATAGGACTTATTGATCCATATGGACTTAGAGATGACAGTGGAGTGTCTGTTATTAATTTATCAAAATTAAAAGTGGTTCTTGCCAAATAGGTTACTATTGCCTCCTCAAAAGTATGATATCTGCACAATCAGTAAAAAAAGATCTCGAATAGTTGTTTTTTAATGCGTCATGTTTACATATTAGATGCTCTCTTTAACTTTTGCATATTTTTCATTCTGAAAATCTAAAGTAATTATAAAAAATAAAATGTACACATCATATGTCCACCAGACAATTTGAGTTAACTGTTTCCAGTACAGTTAAAAAACAGCACAAGAGCTATTATCGTTTACTGAGGTCAGCTCATTTAAAAAGGTTGATTTTAGCAAAATTAGTCCCGCAGAATTAATCACCCCCTACACTCAGCATATATTGAAAAAAATATATGAACAATTACAACATTTTGAAATCAAAAATTAAATTAAGTTTGCAATGTATTTACAGAGAAGAAAATGGCTGCATAGGGAATAAAAAAAAAATACAAACTATCTTGAAAATTAAGCTGTGCTGAAACCACATGATCACGTTACAAAAGTATCCCTGGCTTATGAGCAAAAAATATGTACATATATTACAGGGCCCTGTAAGGAAAAGGAGTGTACTTAGAAAATTCAGCAGTGAGCATTAAATATTGACTTTAAGTTGAAATGCAGTAAGGAACTTTAAAATGGACTTCATACAAAAGTTTCATTTCAGCTCATCAAACTAAGTTTAAATAAATCTGGTTAAAGGTCAAAGAAAACTTAGTGAACAAC
>BMAW01014703.1:0-10446 GCA_019974015.1 Nephila pilipes
TGAGTAAATTAAGAAGACTATTGTAAAGTTATTTTAAGATTAAAAGAGCAGCTGATATGTTCCTTATTTTTTAGAGTAATATTTTGGCGCCATCTATTGCGGAAATTCTTAACTGCATTTTTAATCCTTTAATTATGGTGAAAATGTCACAGATAAAGGGCGAAGTTTTCCCCTGCGAAAAACTAAGTATAACTAAGGATGTCATTTCACCTTGTGAACCTCCCCACCACAATAACTACACTTGTTCACATCCTAAATTATAGGAACCTAAAAAAACTAAAATTCTTCTAAATAACACATCGATCAATAACTCCCGAGTCTAACATTGAAAACAACATTTTTTTTGCAATTTTTTTTTTTTTATTCATCAACATAACACCTTTTGTTAATCACCTTTTAGGGTGATACAATCGTTCCAACGCTTTTCCAAATCTTTTTTTTTTTTCGCAAGAAATCTTTTTTGTTGCGAGTAAATAGCGATAAACAGCTTTCTGAATCATCGACTCGTTGCAGTTTTTGTTCCATCGAAAGCAATCGCGGCACCCACTAGGAAAAAACCTTTTTCACTTCACTTCAAAAAACCTTTTTCAGTAAATACAGTTCCATATGATATCTGTGTCATCTCAGCAATCTCACGGAGCTTCACTTTACGATCTTTCATTATAATTTTTGTCACTTCACTCACATTTTCCGGTGTAACGGCTTCCACAGGTCTACCCGAGCGTTCCGTGTCATTTGTGTCGGTACGACCAAGTTTAAACTCGGCAAACCACCGACAAATCGTTGCTTTTGATGGACAAGAGTCCGGGTAACATTTTTCAATCCATTGTTTTGCTTGCACGGTGTTTTTACCCATTAAAAAACAATGTTTTATCAGATCACGAAACTCGTTTTTTTTTCATTTTTTAAACAAACTACAAAACGACTTTACTCCAACCTCGATAACTCAGATGTTTCTGGTCCGATCGACTTAAAATTTTGACACGTTTCAAGCAAAGGTTAGTACTCTAGAAAGACCTGGTTACTGGTTTACTACGAGCGCCATCTCTGGGTTAGTCTCGGGAGTTATTGATTGATGTGTTAAATGGTTAATTGATGTCTTATTACTATCATACTAAGAAGCAACGCGTTGATTATTGGCGACGAACTTCGTAAATTTGATAATCGGTTAAATGACGAAAACGACACCTGAGTTGGCGTCCCATTCTCGAAATTTCTACATCCTGCTAATTTTTAGAATAAAAACAAGTTTAGTGTTAACAATAGTTTAATGTCAATTAAATAATACTTGATTCAGAGAATCAGAAATATGTGTTTTTTAATCTTACGTGGTTTATTTAAATTACAGGAACGTGATACCTTTTCTCTAATCTGTGATTCCTTTTGAATAAAAAATTATCTTGTATATTCAACATCATTAAAATTATAAACACTATTACGTAATAATTACGAAATAATTCCTTTTTAAAATATGTTTAGATTGATCATCTTTTATTGAAAAGGGCAAAGTCTGAATCATGTTTCGGTACTAATGTATAAAAAGTGACATTTGGTTAATGACATTCAAGAAAATCAGCATTCTCGTAACTTAACCTTACTTCACAAACGCAACTGTAGTGAGTAATCGAATGCTCAAACAATTTTGAAAGCTTTGCAAATAACATAAGCACTATTTTTGAATTATTAGTAAAATTATAAATATTTCGATTTGCTTTGAAAGCGACTTGGTATTCTATAGTCACAGTACCCATATATATTCAGAGTTCAATATTCTTGCATTGTGAGCTCAGAGTTGATTGACAACTTATTAACGTTGCTCTAAGAAACAAGCATATCTGATTACGAACACTACCGAAGATGCTGCAAAGCAATTGCAGACCCCCAAATGATAGTTTCGAATCCTTGTTTAAAGCTCTTACGCTTCGGTATGAAAGTAACAAACTTATTGTTGATAGTCATATACAAAGCATTATTAACTACAAGCCATTGATGAAAGAAAACCCTGCAGATCTTCGTCTGTTAATAGATACCTTGCACAGAAGCAACCATTCTTTAGAGGTATTAAAATTTGAAAGCAATAATTTTGTAGATATTTTATTTAATTTGTGTGAAATTAGATAGAGAAACACACAGACATTACAAAGATGGGTACTTCCCCCTTAGAGATCCAAGAGGTAAGACACTGTCATGGTCAATGTTTTGAATCAGGTTTCTGAAACAATATGTAACACATATAAAACTCTGTTTATAGAAAAGTTCAAGACAAATCCACTTTGATAATAAACTGAAAAATACTACGTTTAGATCCCATAATTGGCTTTTCACAGTAATTTTATTCCAAAGTATATATAAAAATATTTTTCTATAAAAAATAAATATTCTTAAAATATTATGCAAAGTAAATAATGTTGAATGTCTTCATCCATTTCTGAAAACATAAAAAAATCATGAGCATTTAAAACTAACTACTCCAAAAAACAAAAAAAAAGAGAGCAAAGCTTAATTTAGCTACCATATAATTGAGCATCATTAAGGAAAAGATAAATGAACGTCTATAGCATTTTACCTTTCGATGTGGTCAATACTGAAACAACGATAGAAAAAATTGTTATAAAATGGTAAAGACGTTTTATCAGAAATGATTACTACTTAGGAGGCTTAATTATTTTATGATATCCTATTAATATTTTTTTTTATTCTGACCTAATAAATCAGTGAAATATTTCAATATATTTTTCATCCCGTTCGCTCCTAGCGTATCACAGGCGATACACTCTTGTTGGCTCTCCTGTGCTCAGTGTATCACGGGGTGAGTGTCTTCATTGGCCCAGGGTATCAATAGAAATACGCTCGATGAGACCGTTTTATTTGATTTTATTAATGTTACTATATGGCGTTACAATACAGCGAAATCTATATAGATAGGTTATCTGGAGAGTTGACCTTGGTGATATGGGCTTGGATTTCACTTCGGGCTATCAGGAAGGGGGGAATAATTGTTAAAAGCACGTGTTGCGACATGGCTCTTTAAATGTAATGACATGATTTAAATTGTGTACTTGCTTTCGGTTTGCTTTTTTCTTTCTTGCTTGCTTCTTAGAAGTTCGAAGGAGAATTTATGACCCTTTACGGGGGTTAGAGCTTTTGGTAGCAGATGTTCTCAACTGTTCGTTTCATGGGGTCGTTTTTTATTTGTAGCGACAGTAATGACGAAAATAAAATATTTATCCGATACTGAGATTTTCGAAATAATGAATGAATCTGACAGTAATGTTAGTGAAAATAATCCGAATCCGTGCATAGACAATAAAGTAAAAAAAGGACGTAGAAGATGTGCCCTTTGCTCAAAGTCTTGCGTGAAGCATCAAAATATGTGTGCAAGACATGTGACGTTGGACTATGCATTGATTTTTTTTTTATAAATATACCATACAGAAAAATAAGATTTATCTTTTACATTTATATATTCCATATAATGGTACATCATTACACCATGGAATTTATGTAACAAATGTAAATATATTTTGTATTTTCTTAAAAGATATGACTTTTTTATGTAATAATTTTATGCAAAAAACATACAATTTACGATTAAATCTTTTTTCTTTTGTATATATTAAGCTTTATGCATTTTAAATAATATATGTAAATACCAAAATATTTTAATAAATAGCCGATTGTAGAGGAATTTTTTTCACGAATTAGGCTTAAAATCTAAAATCGTCTGGGCACAGCGTAACACTCCGTGGTAAGAAGACGTGGGCCCAGAGAAGCACTTCTTTTTTCTCCCTCTGTTAGCGAAAGGGTTATGCAGCTATAATAAAGATACATATATGAATATATCACATTCACTCGTCTTTTTTTTATGTAAATACATTAAGAACTTCGCATTTGTGTGTAAAAATCAGATAGAATAAAATATAAATGTTACTAAATTATACAAAAAAAATAAGGTTGTAGTAAATGTATTCTTTGTTACTTGAGATTTAAAATTACGGTGTCCGTAGCCAATAGCCCTCGTATTACTTCTAGAGACTCCAATTCCATTTACATAAAAACTTTACAAATACAGTACTTATCCACACAATACTTATATTGGTAGAACGGAATTAACAGCTTTTCAAATTCTTTAAATTCCTACTATAGAGTTTACGTATTCCCCTAATATTTTTATCGTCAACTTAAATTATTTTCTTAAATAATATTTTATGTAATTTAATTTATCTCATTAAAGTTACTTGAATTTTGTTTACTATTAGCTGTTAGATTCCCATCAATCGCTGAACGAATAAATTACTTTTCTCCATTTCTTTTGTTGCCGTAATATGAAAACATTGCCTCTGCTTAACGGGATCTTTTCGTTTTCTCATCACACTTGCCACATAAGACACGTAACACTATGTGCTGCTTTGACATGTTGTGAACTATATCTTACTATTATCAAATTGCTCGATGTTACTGAAATGAACATGCTTAACAAATAAACAATTTTGTTTATTCGATATGTAAATTCTAGCAAAACAAATTTACAAAGTATCACTATTAATCGATCGTACAACGGCAGAAATACGTTGTTTAGGCTCATTTAGATTTGTGGATAATGGCGGGGCATATACTTTATCTTTTACAAACCCCGAAAGGAAGAAAACAGATATAGCCATATAAGGTGACTTAGGTGATCAGATGTGTAACATTATGTTTTGTGGTCCACTGTGAACGATCTAACTGCAATATAGCTCCTCGAAAACTTTTGAAACACCTTTCTTGAAATAGGTTGATAAAGAACAAACAAAGGTAATAATATATTGCGTTCATTACCAAAGTTCGACGTTTTTTTCTTTGTATTTATGTATCACTTATCATTCTGTGTCTTTATATATATATATATATATATATATATATATATATATATATATATACAGAGAGAGAGAAAGATGGTTTAAAAATCGTTCATTATTACGGAATACTTTAAAACATCTCTCAATAGATTTGTTGTAATGTTTGGTACGACCAGATCTTAAGAAATATTTCCTGATGGATAAAATATGTTTAATTTTCCGAACAAAAGTTTACAATATAACTTTCAACATAAAATCAAGAATGAGGAGTTAAGTTTAAATAAAATGAAAATTATTTCTGTCTCAAATATTTATAGATACTTCCATATAATTTTTCGCCTAATCGTCTCATCGATATTATAGTAATAGAGCAAATGAAATACATATAAACAATTTTGTTTCTTAAAGTAGGAACTCAAATTTCATTTAAAAAAAAGAGAATTCTCTCTTTAAAATATCAGAAATAAAGTAATTATAAAGACTTATAACTTTGAGATTCTTAGACAGCATTGATTTCCTTTTAATAGAATTTGTTTTTCTTACATGTAAGAATGCGTCAGTAACTCTTAGTGAAATAAATTCCTATTTCTGATTGAAAATAGACTTTCGACAAATATGTTATACTAAATTAGTTTTTTTTTTCATTCAAATATTATTAAGATAAAACATGTTGAAGTAGAAAATTTTTAATATTTGTAGATGCTCTTTTATAAATATTTAATAACATTTCAAAGCATTGTTTTAAAAAGAAATACTAAAGAAATTTTAACATTTGAAGCCAAAATGAAGTAAATCAAATTGTTGTCTCAAATATTTTGAAAACTTTCTCGAAGTTTCATTAATTCGACTTTGAACAACACTCATATATTGTATATTGTATTCTTTCAAAGACATAATTATATACTAATGATATTATAAAAAAGAATATAAATATCTTCCTGTAAGAATGTGAAACGAATAACGTTTATAAACTTCAAATATAATAATATTTTATTGAACCATTAAATGATATAAAATGAATATAATTTGTAAATAAAAATATCAACTATTGAGGTTCTGATTTCTTATTTAAAAATTTTAGACTTTTTCCAATTGAAATTGATTTTAAAAATTTTGATAGAGTTATATCATCTTGAAATGAAATGGAAAATAATTTAATTTCAATGTTCTTGCAATGTTTGTTTTCATGACTATTTTCTCCTATTGTGCTAATTTTTTTTAATAAAAATGCTGTTATTTTTCCATTTGATTGTACATTTGTTTAAATTGATGATTTGTATACAGGTATTATTTGAAGTTTCAGGATTAATAGCATAAGGTATTGAGATTTTGATATTACGTCTATTGTTAAAATTTATATTGAACATTAATATCCATTGATTGTTAATTGTACATAACTGCTACTGATATTTTATTGATAGTGATTTGATGAAACTTGTTATTGATATTACGTTGATGCTGATGCGAAGAAATTTGCTATTGATGTTCTAATGTTGCAGTTTTGAAGAAGTTTTCTATTGATGTTATATTGATGATTATTCGAAGAAGCTTACTATTGATGTTCTATTGATGGTGAAATGAAGATTCTTGCTATATTGATGTTTTATTGATGGCGATTCGATGCAATTACTATTGATGTTCTGTTGAGGGAGGTTTGAAGAATCTTGTTATTGATGTTGTATTGATGGTGACACGAAGAAGTTAGCTATTGAAGTTCCATTGATTATGATTTGAAAAAAGTTTTCTATTGATATCCAATTCATGGTGATTTAAAGAAGCTTGCTATTGATGTCTTATGGATGGTTATTAGATATTGTTTGTTGTTGAGTTTGGACATATATTTTTGATATTATGTGCCATTGATGTTTAAAAGAGGATGGTTTGCTATAGATTTTTCATATGGTGATTTTTTTTTATTGAGGTTATTTCTTATACTACATACTGTTGTAGCTGGAACATATATTGTTTGTCTTGCAATTGATATTATTCTTCAAATTGAGCATGAAAGTTGAATAAATGAACTATTGATAATGAAAATGGTCTTAATATGAAATGATGCTGAAACCATAGATGAACTTGCTATGCACACTATTGTAGTTATTGATATTAAATATTGATGTTTAAATTACTGTTGGTCTGATGATGATTTGATATTCCATGTCATTGATGTTGAAGATATTTTTCTATTGGTCTTGCATTTGCTTATTATTGTTGGAGGAGAAGCTGGTTACATATTTGTCTTGGTATTGAAACTTTTTCTTGGTTTTTATTGATTCTGAATTTAAAAATAGGGTGGAGTATTTACTATTGTTGTTGAAAATGATGGTTTTGATGTTATTCCGAATGCATATTGTCTCTGAAACTGAAGGTGAACTGTTTTGCTATTTTATAAGGAAAGCTAGTGTAACAGTTTATATGGGGAATAATGTTGCTTTTAAATGCAGTGATAAGCTATTTCATAAATATTGTAAGAATGATGAAACTATTGTGAATTAACTTTATAAATTTAAAATATTGAAGACGTGTAAAATTAAGTGGAATCGGTAACATTTGTTTGAAATCCATTCACAAGTTTCTCTCAAAAATATCTCAGCCTCGACTCTTTACTCATGTGATGAAAAGGACAAAAAGGAACAAATATGTCCGCAGTAGAATGGAGAAGATATTGCCAGAAAAAACAGCTTAAAGGAGAGAAAGCAAGGAACTATCTCAGCACCTACCAAGGGAAAGAGCTCAGGATAAGAAAATGAAATAACAGGGATTTTTGCAATATTTTGATGGTTTGCAAGCAAAAAGTAAAAGTATTTTCCTAATACCTTAAATATATGGAAACATTACGAATTTTGATAAACAATTAAATTTAATGAAAGTAAAAAACATTTTAAAATATTTAAGGTGTATGTCATATACCTTACAAAATACTGGAAACGTGAGTTGGATGATAAACAAGGTAAAAAAATATTAATTTTAATACCTTTAAAATTTTTAATGGGTCAAGGTACTTTATAAAGTACCTTTATGTATTAAAAATAAGGTACTTTATAATATCTTTAAGGTTTCAAAAAATTTAGTATATAAGGGAATTTTGAAAAAAAGGAAGATTATTAAAAATATTGGAAGCAAATTTAAAAAAAAAGGGAGAATGAATCAAGATACCGGAAAATTCCTGTTAATTTATTTTTTAGTCTTGTCCTCATTCTCCCGATAAGTGTCTGAAATTTTTCAAGCTTTCTCTCCTACAGACTGCTTTGTCAGACAATACCTTCCCTACCAATCCACCACGTGCAAATTACACCCTTCGCTGCTTCCATTTCAAGATATAATGAGGACGAGGTTGAAATTATTTCTTCCAGAAACTTGTAAATGAGTTGCGAACAAATAACATCGTCTCCACCAATTTTACACGCCTATTTTAATATTACGTTATTATAATTTGGGCTATTGATTAAATGCTTAAATGTATTTTATTCATTTTATAAAAAAAATCTTATTGTCTATTGTATTTAGGTTGTTGATATTTTTCTTAGTTTATTGACTTAAAATCAAACGATATAATTATATTCCCTTTTTAAGTTGTTATCCTATTGCATATTATTTATTTTATTACCATTTTTTACTTTTTTTAGTTGTAGGGTGATAATGAAAATTGGAGATGATTTTTTTTTAGCTTTTTCCATTTTGATTTTTTTTTCTTTTTTATTTGTGGCTCTACTGTGTCAAAACTTGAAGATACAACTGTTGAGAAAGATAGGTTAAAATAGGTGTTAATTTCCTCATAATTTCCATTTATATTAAAAGACATCGTTGGGTTGAGACTGGCGTGATTGATTGTTTTACTTTCTGTGCATATATTTCCGCCATTTCTGTCATTTACTGATATTCCTTCAAATGGAACTGGTGCATCTGATTCTTCTTTCAGTTCCACTGACATTGTTCCTGCTGTCGAAGAATTGATATTTCTGGCACCTGAATAAGTTTGGGTATATTTATTTAATTTATATACAAAGCTAGTTTGGGATGAGATGTTTCTTAAGTATTTACTGACTTATTAATTGTTTGTGTTCCAATTTATATTGTTATTTTTGTTTGGACTATTGTCACAGTTTCTTTATTATTTTGATTTTTCTTTGTTATTATTGTTTTATAAAGGTTATCTAGGTGGTAAATGAGAAAAATTATTGTCGAAACGTTTGCAAAGGCTAGGATACTGTTGTATTAAAAAGTGAAGTATATATTGAATAGGAAAATCGCTGACAGCAGGAACGTTAATACTTAACTAGTTCAAAATGACAATTTTGTTGTCAATTGAAGAATCCTGTGAAAAAAGAAATGAATAAAATGCAATAAAAATATTTATGAAGTAATTAATATATGCTGGTACAATAATAAATAAGTAAATAATACACTGAGTTTATTCGTAGTTAGGAAACTTGAGAAACAAAAATGGGAAAACTTAACCTATAACTATAAAAAAAGAACATTTCTTAGGTATTTTTAAGACATGATATTTTAAATTTTCTTTAGTTTTATGATTATTTCATTGGTAATAATTGTTTCATTTAAATTAATATAACGTTCTTAAATATATCCAAATGAAATGTAAATTTAAAGGGAAAAAAATGTCAGTTTTGATTATCGTTGTTACTGAAATTTTCAAAAAGGAATATTTTCTTAATGATCTTATTTAATGTTTAAAATGTAAGTAATTGATTTTAAGGTTATTCTACGAATACAAATCAGTGAAATAAGAAAATAATGTCAAACATGCCATATTAGTAAACAATAATAGTCAATGATTAGTCATATTAGTGCACAATATGACTATTTTTTAGTTGAGTTTTTCTGAGAAAATAATAATTTTGTATTTATTAGTAAGAAGTTTAAATGTTTAAAGTTAAGTAGGTATTGTGTAAAATTTTTTGATAATATATATTATTTTACACAAATTAATTGGCGCTGATGCCCTCAATGATACTATTCCTATGATAATTATATATTTTTTTTAAAATAATAAATTCAACTAAGATAGAAAATTAATATTATTTGTTTCATGAAATAGTTATGTGGAAAAATATCTTTATAACTTAGTCATAAAATGTATATTTATGATACATTTACATTATTAAACAACTTAATTAAAATAATTTATCTGTTTATCGAATTTCTTTTAAAAGGAAATCAGTTACTCTCAATTGTGAAACCAATATGATGTTTCATAAATGTAAAAAAAAAACAGTTTTTGATAAAATTGATATAGTACTTTTAAATATCAATAAACTTCTTATATTTCGATTAGAAAGTTTAAAAATTTAAGATTTACAGTTGGAAGGTGTTGTTAATATTTCTTTTTCTTCGTATCAGATTATTTAAAATCTTGATGTTTGAGAAATATAAATGATTTATAGAACTGGTGTGCAATCGTTCTTTCTTGAGTCTGGGAAATGTAAGATTGAATGAAAATAATTCACTAAAACAGTATATTACTTGCGGTAATTCCTTATTGTTGTCACAGTTTCAATTTATAATCTTTATTATTTCGAAGCACACATTCAATAACATTTTGATTGTTACAAACAATAACGTCAGGATGCTCGACAACAATGAATGC
>BMAW01014717.1:0-32781 GCA_019974015.1 Nephila pilipes
GTAAACTATCAAGTTGTGGAAGTATTTCTTTTATTAATTTATTTTCGGTACAGATTTAATTTTCTTTACTATGATTACAGTTGATAAGGGAAATAATAATTATTCATGGTATTATGCTTAAGAATTCTCAGTACAATTACAATAATTCTAATTAAGGTTTTGAAAAACAGCCGAATAAAAAAATCTAATTATTTCAGATTTTTTCAACAAGTAAAGACAAATTAATATTTTGTTGTTGAATGGAGTTTCTTTAACAAATGAAAATTAGCCATTAGTATTCTTTAAAATAATGCTATTTTTATCTTCATTAATTTCCATATCTAAATTAATTTGTAATTTTCTATATTTTTTTCTTTCATTTTTCCTGAAAAGAAATTTAAAGATAAAAAGTGGTTTTGTTTTCTGTCTTAGCCTCTTTTTGTTGTTATATTTGCTTTTTTCATTAGGAATTATAGAAGGAATTGTTTTACTAATCAAAATGAAATTGTATGCAAAAAATTCTAAAACTTTTTGATTACTCATGATATTTTTACTAAATTTTGTACAAAAAATAATGTTTAAATACTATCTCTTAGGTATTGTACATTTAAGAAATATGTAAAATATATTTATTTGAAATTATGCATATAAATTCATATTTAACATAAAATGTGTTAAAAAGCCTCGTGAAGTTAACGTTACAATAACTTAATTAGAGCAACCGAATTTATTGGAAGGAAAACATTTCATGAATTCTTGAAATATAATCGGAATTTATTCAAACAACGTTAATATTAACTTAACTGTGTAGGACTTAGCAAAGTGCTGCAGACAAGAATTTATTTTAACAGTTTGATACCGGGCTGAATAATCTAAATATTGTATTATTCTATAATGCCATATTTTGATTCTCATTGTTCGAATCAATCGATTGTTTGTTAACATCACTCTAAGAAGCAACCGAAGGGCTATTGACGACAGACCAGATAAAGGGACAATCTCTTCGCAATTTACAATTGTTAACACGTAAACTTTATTTATTATAATACTTCAACCTAGTTAACATAAGTCATGGTTTGTTTACTAGTACAGGATCTCAAATTAAATAACATCATGAGACAACTCCCTAGATGTCAGATGAAATACACGAGAGGACTCCGTTATAGTTTTTATATCAGCATATTAATTTTTCATCGCTTTTAGTTTATTTAAAAATCAATTATTTTAGATATAATGTTTATTTTAATATCCTGAAATCTATGTAGTAATAATAATGCGTTTTTGTATACGTATGTATTTTATGGCGTTGTTACTGTTTGTTAGTCATTGCTTCTATAAGACATCAAACAATATTCTAAAATTATAAGAATTATTTCCTTAATAAGTTTCCATTCTAAAGTAAGTAGTTACTCTAAAGATTTCCAGAAAAATTAAAAACGTTCTTGTATTTACATTCATACTTAACACAACTTTCCTCATTCGAACACACTGGTAATTACTCTAAGACAACAATTCCATTTTTTCAGGTTCGTCAACAAAAAAAGAAAATGAGCGTCTACTTAAAAAGACTTTTTTCCTTCGGGGTAGTTGATTTTCTTTTGAAAAGTTTTTATTCTCCCTTTCATACTATGCATGCAATACCTCTGATGTTATTTTTTTTTAAAAAAAAAAATCTTTTCTTCTACTTTAATATGATACATCCAAAGCGAGGGTGAGGTATTAGAGCTTTATTGAATTACCCTGGCTTCATTCTCCGTCGTAAATTAAGTTTCGTTGATTATGAAACGATGGGAATTTCAGATTGAAACGAAGACAAAGCGAGGAATATCCCGTAAAAGAATCTCTGCTCTTTAGCCTCGTAATTAAACTAAATCTGAACTTTTCTATTTTTATTTTGTTCACGATTAATGAAGGGAAAAACAAGAAAAAAAATTCTTTGTTACTTGCAAATGGTGTGGGACGGCAATAAATTTTTTATAAATTCTCTTGGGGATTGTTTGATCATCTTTTTATTACGTATAAAACACATAATTAAAAAGTCCCATAAATGGATTTTTATTCTAATCAACGGTTCAATGCAGCCTTTTACATCCAATCTCACCTAGGGTCATTTCAGGGTAATTCAGTTCTATTACTTGTTTAATATAATCAGGAAAAGCAACGCATTTTTTTTCTCATAGAAATGTGTAGTTTATTGGATTGAAAACATTATTTAGTTACTAATGAGAAATATCAAAGCTATTAATTAATTTACCTTGCAAAATGGAACCAAATATTTTATGAGTAAAATCATTCAAATGATAAAACATTGATTTTGGATAATTTTTCATATTTATCAACAAGTGAAAGAATTTTTAAAGAAACAATATTATTCATAATTAACAATTTTGATATTTTCAAACCTGAAATGTTATTGATTTTATCTAAAAAATCATTTCTCTGTTAGGTGATAAGGGAATAAATAATTTATACTCGCTGCACTGTCGGTAAAAGTGTACTGATATTTATTCTCTTTAAATTTAGTGTGGATTACCAAGAAGATGTTTTGCTACAGTAGTTGATAAAATCATACGATCTCTCGATACTAAAACAATTATCAACCAATAAATAAGTTTTATGAAAGCTCACAAAATAGAATATAGAATAAAACATGTCAAGTGTGTAAAATAGAATTAGAATCATGTTTAACTGTTTACAAAAGCAAATTATACATTTTATTATCATTAAAATATTGGTTATTAAACTTTATTTGTAAATTAGTTTTTTTTACCTCCGCATTTTTATAATCATTAAGAGAAAATTAAGCTTTTGTAAAACAACCTCTGACAATAAAGTTCGGTAAATGAAGTCAGAACTGCCGATTATGGCAACACTGGTGAAACAAAAGGCTGCACCTGCGTAACGGCAGGTGTTGACCATCTGCCCCCACCGTTGTACCGTAGAGCGTCGTTTGTGTTCCGTGTAAGACATGATTTACAAAGTGCTTGTTTAGTGCGTTGGTTCTTAACTTAGAACAGGAAAATGAATGAGCAAAAGATCAATTTAAAGTTTTTTTTATAAGTTTGGCAAGACACCAAAAGAAACTCATGCGATGCTGGTACGTGTTTATAATGATCAAGCACTGTCCATGAAGTGTGTGTACGAGTGGTTCGCCCGTTTTCGAGAGAAGGCCGGGAAAGTGTTTCTGATAACCCCCGTATTGGAAGACCGGCGACTTCCGTTAGCGGCGAAAACATTTAGAATGTGAGAAAATTACTCACTAAAGATCGTCGATTAACTGTGCACATGATGACTGATGAACAGCAGATTAACCGTGAATCCGTGTTACAAATCGTTACCCAAAATTTAGGGATAATAAAAACGTGTTGTCGTCTTGTGTCACATAACTTGACTGACGATCAGAAGCAGGCACATTTAGAGGCTTCACAGGATTTTGTTGGTGGATGCGACATCAAATTTCTGTATTGTCACTGAGGATGAGTCCTGATGTCTCAGGTGCGACTCTGAAACGAAAAGGCAAAGCATGGAATGGCGTTCTCCTTCATCACCTCTTCGGAAAAAGGTCAGAGCAGAAAAATCATGCATAAAAACGATGCTCACCACCCTTTTTGATAATCAAGGCATTATCTACAAGGAATTTCTACCTGAGGGAAAGACGGTTAATGCTGCAAGGTACATTGAAATTTCGACCCGTTTCATGCAACGTCTAAGCAGGGTACGACCCCAGTGCGCCTAAAAAGGTTCATGGTTTTTTGTTCACGACAATGCTCGCCCTCACAGAGCCAATATCGTTAAACAGTTCTTGGTAAAATAGGGGGTGGTGCAAGTTGAACATCCACCATACTCGCCAGATCTCAATCCTCCAGACATTTTCCTATTCCCACGATTCAAACTCGCTTTGAAAGGAAAGAGATTTAACGATATTCCTGACATCCATCGAAACGTGACGAGTCTTTTGAACTCCATCCCAAAAGAAGACTTCTTGCAAAGTTTCCAGGACACGTATAGCAGATCACAGGGATGTATAGTTATGAGAGGTGACTATTTCGAAAGATAGTAAATTAACTTTCATTAATATTTCATCTAAGTTAATGTTTCAGGACTATTCACCTAACTTTATTGTCAGAGGCTGTATAAAATTATTGGCTACTCAAGCCACTTATTAAACCAGTGTCAGTCAAAGGTGATGATCCAATTTTTTTATTTGTACTTACATTAATAAAGAAAGCAAATAATTAAGATTATTTTAAAATCAATAAGCATGACCTGTATTTAATTTATTTGTATTCTATTCTAAGAATCCCAGTAAATAATAAAAATTTGTATATAATACTTAATTGCTTTGTTACACTTCATATTATTATTTATTCATAAGGAAGCAAAGCAATTAATAATTGAAAAAATATAGAACACCTTGTTTAGAGTAGTATTAGTCATAACGTCTGGCAGAAAAATATTTTTAAACATATAATTTATAGTTTTGATTTTGTATTCATATACAAACTAAAAAATAAAATAACATTTTTAAGCTAAATCAGTAACCGTTTAGAAATTCTTTCTGTAGTAAATTCTAAAAGTATGATGTAAAGAAAGATTAATGAGATGACAACTCAAAATATGTAACATTTACTATTATTATATTAAAAGGAAATTTTCTATTAATAAATTATTGAAATGTTCTTTATCCACATATTCCATAATTCAAATAAGTAACAGTTATTTCAGATATAATTTAAACGTAATCAAAAAATTTTAATGATGAGATATTTACTTTGAAACTGTTTCAAATATTTTTAAAGATATTACACCGAGAGACGGTTACAATTAAAAAATATATTTATTGCTGTTAAAATCAATACAAAATGTAAACTGAGTTTCATTAATAATTTAGGAATAATTATTTCTCTAACAAACTATTCGTATGTAACTGAATCTGGTTTGAATTAAGATAAATATTTAGCCAGCGTTTGTAACTGCTTTTGATAAATAAATACAGAAAGTACAAGGAATTTCATACGTTATAATTATAACCCTACCGTTTTAATTCTAAAATTCTATTCACGAATTTCTCCGAAACTCCTTTCTGAAATGCTGAAATGACGGAAATCACTCATATACTATTACAGACAATCAGCATTACCTTAGAACACTAATTAGTTGAAAGGTCTTCATTTTCGAGGAATTTCATTATTCCGTAATTTCTGATATTCTTAATGACTAATAAAGTACAAAGTATCAATGTTTCTATTTCGCTGAAACTGGTCTTTATTATCAAGTGAATATTATTAGGAGACATATTCGATTAATTAAATGTTGGATGTTGTGAATATCTTTCGTTATTGTATGACAAGTTGGGAAACAAAATTTATCAAAACAAGGTACAAATATATGATAATGTTCCTCATGGGCATAGAAAGCATTTAAATAAGCCAAATTTCTTTTCATAAATGTTGAGTTTATAATATACATACATAGTTTACCGTACTTAAATGCTTTTTTCGTATATTTTCTGATTTAGCATATTGTAATGCAGCAAACTTTTAAATGCGCTTTTTTTCCAGTAATTCGAGACTTTTTCATTACTTTTAATTGTTTATTTTCTTTAGTTTTTAAGTAAATATGTAAATTATCTTGTTATTATCTCACCAGAAATTTGATCTGTATTCTGATATTATGTCACTCCATTTTCTTTCTGGGAAATTTACTCCATGACAATAAGATCTTAGATTACTCATTTCTTCCTTTCAAAAAGATATCTTTACATTTTTTTTCAACTTCTAATTTTATTTCTAAATTGTCCCTTAATGTCGAATACTTCTTTTTTGTTGCAGATGCAACAAAAAAGAAGTTTATCCATATTTTAAACATGCTTATAAATGCAGGATTTTGATTGCAGATTTATACATAATTTATTACAAAAAGAAAAATAAAAGACACGAGAAATCTGTTATTTGTCCTAGGGATCAAAATGCTCCAAATAATTCATTGCCATTATTTAATAAATATAAAAAAATTGATACGATATGGATAAAAAGATGACGTTGATTAGTACATGTATGATCTGAATAACACCTCCCCCATATAAATATATACAGAGAGAGGGAGCATGACCCTTTTTTCTTTATTACTCAAGATTTGTAAACTATCCATTTTAAATCAAAAGTAAAAGAAGCTTATTTATTTTTGCTTCAACAACAATTTCCGTACTTTCCCAGGAGCTGTTTTTCACTAGTGTTTTTCCTGTCATTAAAATATATATTTTTTGTTACTTCATGTTTTACTTAAGATATGTTACAATTTTAGATGACAGCAATTCAAAGGGAATAAAAAGGCGAGAAAAATTTATTTCATTGATGGCCGAAGTTTATAGCTCAGCCACTCATTGACAAATGGTACTTTTAATAGGTATATGAATTATATTTGTTATCTCTCTTTATTTCCCCATTTTTATCATTTAAAAAATTCATACCCACTTTCAATCTTCGTGGCTTGTTTTACTAAGACGATTGGTATCTTGGTTTACGACCACAATGCTTCATAAACGCAGTAATTTCACTTGATATTAAAGCCTTTTTTTTATTCTAACCAAAATAAATGTCTTTTTAAAGATTAAATTTTATTCCTTAAGATTTCCAGTAATTTAACTCTTTAACACAACACTATCAAGAAAAACTTCGTAATATAACTCTTTGCATACAGATTTTTCTGTATAATTAGAAAAGCGTCTCATTAATTGAACTGAGAATATTTGAGCTTCTCAATATTAAAAAATAATTACAGGGAAGTAATAGACATCAAGAGTGAAGTAATACTCATATCTATCTTTATAAATATTTATCTGTTAACTAATTAATTTATAAATTTCTTCGCATTCGGAGTCTTAAATATTAGGAATATCTATGAATTATGATCAAAAAAGTTCTCGGAATGGTTGCTTGTAGTAGAACAGGTGTTTGCTGGTAGGCGAATTTCCATTTCCGAAGTTGTCAGCACAATCAGGGACGATGTCAAGCCATTCGATTACCATTATTGTTAATCTTGGCGTAAGCTGCAAGTTGTTTCCAGCAAAGCGGCATTTTCCATCGCCGGAGTTTCAAATGTCTTTAGAGCAAGATGCCGACATCAAATTCAGCGCTTTGAGAAATAATGTCTGAAAACCTCGCGATGCTGAAGAAAGCATACCGAAACGATACGATCAAAATTCCGTAGTGTGCAAGCAGTAAGTGCGCAGCAGTCAAGGTCGCACAAGCATCAAAGATGATGTTCAAAAGTGGGCATGGCTGTTGTTTAACTTAGGACTGGAGGTTAGGGAAGGTTTTCAACAAATTACTCTTCTGAGAGATGATTAATTGTCATTAGAACTTAAATGCCTATTGTTGCCAATTATCTGCATTCATTTTCACATAACCCTTAACTTCCCACTGTTGTATTTCTGCAACATATGATTTATTTTAATTTAAAAGATTCAATATTTTTTTTAATTACCTACAAATCACTTATCTGAGAAAAGAAGATTACTGCAAAGAAATACATGCTAATTTTGTCACTAGCTGGCAGCACATTTTTTCCAAAAATCACAACAATTATAAAAATCTCTGATGCCTCAAGAACTGTGTTTTTGCTCTAAGAAGAATTCATTATATTTTATGTTTCCACTTGTTTATTGACAAAATAAATTACCTAGTAAGAAATTTAAACATTTTATGTTCATTTAAAAGTAATTTTGATTTTCTAATGGAAAAAGTTTGAAAGAAATTTGATTTTAATTATATATTGCAGATCTGTAACATTGGTCTTTGGTTACCAATTTGACATGGCCAAAAAGCGTATACTAACCCAAGATGAAATTGATAGATATATCAATAATTTGGACGAATTAAGTGAATTAAGTGAGGATGGTCTTGAATATTTTGATGATGATGTTGATTTTTTACCTGATTGTGTGTCATCTAATCATTCGGATAGCGACTGGGAAAATAGTGTTGGTTCACAAAATACAATTCAGAATATAAAGAAATCCGATGATGATAATAAATTAGATAGAAATATTTCAGCTAGAGAACCTTTTCTAAAGTATAGGCAGGAGGGTAAACCAGATTTAGGTGCTAGTGCAAATGTCGTAATACGATTAGCCGGAATTATAAGTCGTAATAAAACTTATACACTCTACTTTCATAATTATTATACTTCTATTCCGCTTCTAGCATACTTATCTAAAGAAGGGGTATATTCTTTAGGAACCATAAATAGGAACATAATTCCTAATTCCAAAATTCCTACTGAAAAAGTTTTCAATAAAATGGAACGAGGACATTCAATGGAATTTGTTGGGAATTATAATGATGTAGAAATCTCTGTCACCACATGGAAAGACAATAAAACTCTAATAATGGCCTCAACATTTGCTGATGAAAAACCACTCGGAAAAGTAATGAGATATGACAAGAAAATTAAAAATCGTGTAGAAATTACTATGCCTCATGTTATTAAAGAATATAACAAACATATGGGAGGTATTGATTTACTCGATAGCATAATAGCTCGACAAAAAATATTAATGAAAAGCAAGAAATGGTATATGAGAATTTTTTTTTCATTTGTTAGATCTAGTTATTGTAAATGCATGGTTACTGTACAAGAGAGTGGAAACTGATAAGAAATCTGAAAAAGAAAAATCTAATGAATTAACGAAAATTCAAATCTGAAGTTGCATCATGCTTATGCAAAATGGGGTACAATGAAAATGCTAAAAGAGGAAGACCTAGTAATACTTCAATAGAACAAATGTTTCAGACTAAAAGATACAAAGTGACTGCCCAATCCGTCCCATGTAAGGACATTCGTAGAGATAGTATAAATCATTGGCCAATATGGTCAGAAAAGCGAATACGGTGCAAGTTTCCAAACTGCAAGGGCTACACTCAAACTGAGTGAGAAAAGTGTAATGTAGGACTTTGCTACAAGAAAGTCAATAACTGCTTTAAAAATTTTCATTGTATGTAAGGCTAAAGCAATTTATAACAATGAATAATAAAATCTTCATATAAAAAAAGTTTTATAATTAATAGCACTATTGCGCAATGTTGCACTTCTGCAACAAACAAAAAAATGACTGAAATTCAATTTAAAACTGCTTAGTTTTTTTTATATATAGTTTCCTCTTTTATTACTACTTGAGAACTAGCTGATATAATTTTTTCATGGAAATTTAAAAAATTGGGAAGTTAAGGGTTAATTTTATTCAAACCCTTAGTGTGTCCGTTTCCGAAAGCATGCTGATAATCATAGACAATAAATCATGTGTGAAAGAAAAAAGTTGGAACTACTTTTGGCGGGAAAGTTACATCGTTTTTTGACATTTGAATGTTGTGGGTGATGAAGTTCAGCCTGTTGCTTGAAGAGATAATTTCTATTGTCGAGTGAATTACCTAATTGTTAAAAAATTACTCCTCATCTGTCGTCAGGTAAGCTATCAATGTTTGATGTTGTATTTGAAAATTGTATTAGGTACAAGCTAGATTTTTGGGAAATAATGTATGTCGCCAAATGTCTACAAACGAGTTATTTATTTTTGAGTAACCTTTGACTATTTTCCTATAATAAACGATTTTATTTCATTCCAAACAAATAATAAGGCAATTCGGTGTTAAAACACTTTACGTGGAGACCTTTTAATGGCTACGATCTCCAATCAAACGAAAACTATCTCAAAATTGGCAGGAAATTATTGACTATGTAGCATGACAACGCCTCGGAACATCGCTCCCTGGCTGTGTAAAAATATTTCGCCGGATATACCAATACTTTCTGGAATTTTCACTCTATTCTCACGACTTAAAAACATTTGATTATGTATCTTTTATCCCTGCTGAAAATAAAAGTGAAGGGAACAGATTCCATGATCTATGAATCAGGAAGCAATTGGAGGACTAGAAAATGGGACAAAGTATTTCAAAAATAATTTTCAGAAGTGCTTTTAACAGTTGTATGAATAGTGGAATAAATATCAAGTGTAGAAGGTATGTGCTTTTTGGAAAAAAATTAAGTAAAACTACTGAATATATTTTCACTTACTTTTATTGAAGAGTTCAGGGAACTTTTTGACTATTACTTCGTATTAACCTAGATTTATTATTGGCAAAATCATGTCAAATTGTAACATGTATATACTTGAACATTTCCGTATATGTTAATAAAAGCATTACTTTTAAGAAATATTTACATTTTAAAACGCTGATTTAAATTATGTAGAAATAATTTCTTTAAAAAAAATCAAAGGATTTATTTTAACAAATTTGAGTTTCAATATATAATAAAATATAAATAATGAGAACTAATGATCCATAAAATTTAATTTTGTACGTTCCATTAAACGAACAATGCAAGTACGATGATATGATTAACTATTTATGTATATTTAACCATTTTCTCCCAAGTAAAATTTCTTTTCAGATGATGTAATCTTGATATTCGCAACATGTTTTTCATAAGCAGTTTTAAGAGAGTTATTTTATAATACTTACTCTTTAAAATATTAATAATATCTCTCTAATCTGTGTTGCCCGATATTAAAATACAGTATTAATCTTAAAATTTTAGTTTTTATAAATTCTTATTAAGAAAGTGCTTATAATTCTCTCCGAATTCAATATATTTCTAGATTTTTTTTTCTTATTTCCTTTGTCAAGTAATAACTTAATCTAAATACATAAAGTGATATTTTAAAAATGTGAAGTATTTTCATCTTGATATTAGATGATTTTTGAAATATGTTTGAAAAATTATGCAATTTATAATTTCGGACAATTGTCGGGAATATATTGCGTGTAAAAATATGAGAAACTTTTAATCCTGTGGCAACCGTTACACATCCATCTCTAGTCAAAATGAATTTTAATTGTGTGGGATCTTCAAGCAGTGAAGATATTCCAGGCATTTAACTGAGAAATACAGATCCCCAGATATAACAATCATACTACATGGCCTATTCTTAATTTTTTTCTGAGATAAAATAAAAATACCACTAGAATTATAAGAAAATTAATAACTTTTCTATTTTAACACAATTTATCCAATGTTAAACTTCTTTAATTATCATTGAATGTTACATAAATTACGAAGATTAAAATACACACAATCAATTAGTGTACACTGAAATAAAATATGATACTTAAATGCTAAGGTAAATGGTATCAAAATGGAGAAAAATATTCATTAATTTAATTTTTGCTATGAACATTTTTAAGTAAAGAACGATCTCTTGCATTGGTAAAGTAAATTTTGTTAATAGAAAAAACCTCATTATATTGACAATCGATTAATTTTTCTTATACTCGCATTCTGTTCAAAGAAATTACAGTGACTATTAATTACAAGGAAATGTATTAAATACGTAGTTGTGTCTTAGAAAATAATCCCCTAAACATGCATTATTTTTTACTTTCATCTTAAAAATGGCCAGTCTTAAGATTAATGAAAGTTTATTAAATTAACTTCGTAATCAGGATTAAAATTTGTTGCACTTCAGACGAAACCCGTCTATTGCAGAAAGAAAATTATCCAAAGAAAAATATTTCTCTATTAAAGAAAAGAAATTCTTAATGGATTTTTCGGAAATTCTTTCTTGATTTAAAAAAAAAGTTCATTAGAGTGAAAGGGTCTGAAATCTAAATCGATTGAGCTATCATTGTATATTTCTTTATTATGCATTTTCTTTTATGTATGAATATTTTTCCAATATTTTCTTTTAACTTCCTTAAAGTAATAATCGAACATTGATAACATTTCATGATTAATCATGAGAGCGGCATTTTCAAAGATATTAAAATAATTCTGTGTTATAGATATTTCAAAAAATAATAAAAAAATTTCACGTCATAATTTCCGTGTTTCTCATTATTGTAGATTTCAAAGTAACCACTAATTATAAGATATTTCTTTTGGGTGTTTATTCAAGGAATATACTAGAAGAAAATAAAGAATTTTAATCTTTTATTTTGATTTTAAATAGTTACTTAAAAAGTTTCCGTTTTCAATTATTTTGATGTTGAAACAATAAATTTGTGTCATCCACAAATTTATGAATTTAATTATAAGGGGGTTGATAAAAAAAATTTTGAAGAATTTTTCCATGTTTTAACAAACATTTTCTTTTATTGAAAATCAATTCAGTAAGACGTCTAATTATTTTTGAAAGAAATGTGTACGAATCATTACACAAACTTATATCCTTACACATTTCATGTTTCGAATTGGTAAATTTTTAAAAAAGACTTATTCTAAAGTATTTGCTTTTGTTTTTCGAGATAAAATTGATTTTTTTTTTCTGAAAACAAATATTTTCTGCTTCTGTTTCAATATTAAACATACCATCTTCTGAATAATTAATTAGTTATGTATTTATGTGGAAATAGCGTCAATGTTAAATTATATATTTTTAATATTTTTTTTTTATTCTTTAAAATATATAACTTGAAATCTGACTTTTAACTTCTTAAATTATTATTTTTAGGATATTGATTACATTACTGAATCTTATGATCATAAATAACTATTTGAAATTTATTAGAATTTCTTTTCTTTTTTTTATTACATGTTTTTTTCAACTGAAATAATTGTGAACTAATGTCAATTAGCTTTATAATTCCTAATAATTGTTAGAAAGATATTTTTCAAGTCTAATTGAGTTGGAACACTTTAACTCTATTATTTCTCAGTTATCGGCTTTTAAATTTTATACCCTTATTGACTATTTATTATTTGATCACAAAATACGACAGTAACAATACCGATTTCTTTTCAAGAAATTAAGTTTTCAGTGAATGATATATAGTAGCTGTTGCTGTAAATATTGCTTTGCTTAGGGGCAATAATTATGATTGGCTCTCAGGTGGAATGATGAAATTTTGATTCGGATACATAAATCAAAAAATGTGAAAAAAACTAAGACATCATTTATTTGATATATTAATGACATTTATAGGACATCATATTCATTCAAAGTTCTTTTAGGAACATAACAGTATCGCAAATTGGATATTTAGCCGGACTTCTTGCGATTGTGTTACATTCTTGCAATGGTTATCTGTGAAAAATCTATAATTCCTTTCAATGAAATATTTTTTTAAAGAATTTCTTTTCAATGCAGTACCAACTATTACTCCATATCGAAATCTCTAAAATTATTATTACTTGTCATTTACTCACCATCAAAACCGGTGACATAACTGTCAGTAATTTCTAAAAATTTATTAACACATTTGCAGACTTAGCGTAGTAAGCATAAGTGACATTACAACGTATTTTGCATACGTGACTCTTCACCAGATTTTCCAGAATCTGGGTATATGACATTAATTACTATGAATATTAGGAAATCATGTATACAAAATGTTTCCTCTTTTTGGGGGAACAAAAACTGTTAGTCGCATGACGAAATGGAATGGGAATGGAAGGTTACAGTAACTTATAGATTGTATTCTATTAATTCTGTGATCACAGCATATGAAAATCATCCATACATGGAAACTATGCACAGAGGAAAGCACCATTTGTTGCATGCCTTTCATATTTCCTGTCATGAAATAAATTTCCATATTGGAATAAGATGTCGCAACAAGTTAGGAGTATTTTTTCAAAAACAGTTACCAAAACAGCTATTGTGATAATTTTCCGATTTCACTTTAGTTAAATATAAATTCTGATACTTAAGTACTTCTAATACAATCAATTTAATGTTTTCTAAAATGCGAATTTTATTTAGGTATAGAAACACACTTTTTGACTTTCAGCTCTATTTAAAAAATAGACCACACTTTGGAAAATAATTGCACTGTGAAAAACGTTTTTATAACAAGAATGGCTTAAAAAACACTTTTTGAGATAGATGCATTTGCTAAGACAAGTTAGTATTATTATTGTGTGCTACCATTTGTTAAATAGAACCAAACCAATTTTGACACTGATTTATTCGTAAGTTTCTTATTGCTTCAACATCGTTGCTACTTGCAAAGAAGCCCGGAATCATTGATATATACTAGAAATCAAATATCAGCAAAAAATGAGTTGCTTCAGAAGCATCTGCTCCGAAGATAGCTTGGACCATCTCAACTCTCGGAAAAATTATTGCAACGAAAATCAGGAATGCAAAAGTTGTCATACCCAGGGACTCGCAACACGATCAAAGAGCAAAAGTACAAGGCGTTATCTCGCATTTACATTTTCCATTCCTAATACCCAAATTCACATTTCTAACATGGATACATTTTGAACCATTCTTTGTATAAGTACTAGAACTCAAAAATATTATTAGTCGGAACGGTATCCAAACTTTTTAACAGCAAGTATTTTTACTATATTTCAAGTTAGAAAATTTTCAATTACACTTGTTTAACAAACAAATAAGTGCTGTTTCATTTGAAAAAGAATATAAGTAGTTGTTATGCTGCTTTAAGAACAACTTTCCTTAAATATGAATGGGAGAGAGAGAAAAGTACAAATAATACTCGTATATACGAGGAAAAATAATATATGTACTTATATATCCACTTCAGATAATTTAAATGCGCGCAATATTAATTTTGCTTCTTTAAAATATTCTTAATATAATTTTCTTTAATCATTGACTTTCAAAAAGTCAAAAGTATTCATAATTATAAAGAATGAAAATGATATTTTTTACTAAAATCTGTTGGGCTATCGCTGTCTGATGTACTAAATTTCATTAATTATTCTCATCGAAAATCGTAAAATAGCAAGAAAATTAATTACCTGCGACTAAATTTACTTTGCTGGTAATTAAATCGCATCAAGAATATTGAAACTAAAATTATATATATATATATATATATTCAAGTAATGAAATTATTTTTAAAAGTCTCAAGAAATGGAATTCAGGAATCTTTGAAATCTAACATAATTTTTAAAACTATTTGAAACGTATTGAATTACTGTAATAATGTAAAGAATGTACATAAATATTTATACTCAAGAAAATTTTCGTTCAATAAAAGCTTTTTAATTTAAAATATTGAAATATCTGCTCCTCTATTTTTGTATGAACTTTATGTGAAACAAATTCGGTTTAGTTTTCGATATTGATGGCGGCTTCTTATTCGCACGGAAAGGAAAGAAAATTAATGTGACCTACTTTAAATGTAATGAATTTGATTCAAAAAGAAAAGTTATTTCAAAATTGGAAATTGATAGTTTTAGAAACAATTAGTGAGGTATTGATTTTTACAAGAAATATGAGGCACTCTTACTTTTAGATTGCTTTTATTAGGCCGTTAATTATTCCATTATTCATTCCAATCAATAATAATTAGAGACTCAATTTTTAAAATAAAGCATCAAGCTGCTTCGATAAATTTAACATTAAGCTTCTACCCGTGGTTAATTTTTTATAGAGCATTTAGTTTGATTATGTATTTTCCATTACACATTGTACTATATTTTCTATCGCAACTATTATTATGAAATTCTTACATTTATTTCTGCTTCAGATTACATTAATTTAAGAAGGCATTAAAATAACTGAAAATTTCATTGTAATCCGAAGAAATGTCGTTTATTTAAATTCCACGATTATTGACGTAAGCATTAAAACAGTTTTTCTGAATTAGTTTTGCATTATATTTACATTTACTTTTTTGTAAAATCAAAATCGGTTAAAAGAAATGGACCTAAGAAATTCAAGTTCAACGATCTCTCGAAAAATTCAAGGTATACAGCAACAGATATTCCAAGTGGTTATGAAGTACATGTTGAAAAAACCTGTTTTTGTTAATTGGACAGTCATTCTCATCTCTAAGATCTATCAATTTTCATATGTAGTTCAAAGAATTTATAGTATTGTATATATTTAGATGTTATCTGCATATACATCACGATTTTATGACAGAATGACACTTTCAGCCTCTCTATAAAATAATGCTAATTAAATGGAAGGTGAAAAGAAATTTATAAGTATAGAATTTTTATAAACATTAATTTATCATAAACAAAGCATTCTTATAATAAACATTTAATTTTTTTGTACACCTATTGAAAAATTTCATTTAAACATTTTTTCAAATGCTTATGTATATAGAAAGTCGTGTTTATCGTGACAAGTTAAATGAAAACTTTTCTCTAGACATCATAATATGATACACCGAATATATTATCTTATATATTAGTTCAACTTTTTCTTGGCTTTTTTAGCCGAGTGGCCATGATCGATAGCTCTTGGCCCGTGATACTTCGGTCCAGTCGTATGTTCGAGTTCTGATTTAAAAAAATTCTTTTGTGAAGTGGAGCTGATACATATTGGATCTTTTTCACTGCTAAAATGTTTCTTAATTTTGCTTGGGATAGAAGTTATTCAAGTGGGGTGCCAACTCAGGTATCATTCTTGTCATTTGAACGAGATTCGAAATTACGTCATCTTTTACCGGCATTCTCTTGTTATTTTTAGTGCAATATTAATAATAAAAAAAAAACTAAATCTCAAATTTTCAAAAGCTTCATTTAAACAATAATAGTTACTGTATTTAGCGATCTCAAGAAAAACACGTGGGAAAAAACTGCAGGTACAAATTTCATGATTACTAATTGTAAAACCCGTTAATTTTTCAATAAAATGGACAGTAAAGTGCTTAAAAATCATTCCATTTAATAGTAAAGAAACGTTAATTTATCCTAAAGTTTCAATCTTTGTAATATGAAATGAAATGAAATATTTAAGAAATTGCCCGCGCATTGTTGAAGAAACAAATAACAGACCACTAAAGGGAATTTAATTCATCAAAAGAATGTATCGAGCAGCTGTTAATGATTACAATTAAGAAAGGCGAGCCTATTTTGTCTATTAAATCTTTTCCTCTAAACTTTATGAAACTAAAACAGCTGACAAAGGAAAACTTTAGAGTGAGTTTGCTTAAAGTGTTCACTACGAGAGCTGTTTTACAACCACTTGCACCTTCAAATTATTCAGAACCTCTTAATGTAACTAATTAACGTCGAACATTTATTTTAAAAATGATGAAAACATGTAAGATTTTAACATTTTGGCTTTTAGTTTTAGTTTCATAATTTCGTTTTGAGAAACATATTTCTGATGGCTGAACGTTAATTAATTTAATGATGCTAAGTAACTTAACGGGAGAGGAATAAAATAATAAAATAAATTGACAATGATTATAAACTCTATTTCGTTTTAAGGCAAAAAACTTTTCGGCATTTGAGAGAATTAAAAGTTGATATATTTAAATTTTGTAATGTTTCCAAGTTTTTAGGTATTTATATATATATTTTTATAGCTATTTGATTTTGTAGACTATGAACCATATAAACAACAGATTTTAATTTGAAATTTCCAGGTAGATCATTTCAAATATATTTTCTTGGCCGCTGTACCAAGTGCCACTAATTTCAGTCGAGTCTCGGAATCTAGTCCCACTTCAACTCAAAACCTGGTCATGAAGCCGAGCTGATGCGCGAGCGGCGATAACACTTCGCAAGTTTGCTAGTGGTTCCCCTTACATCCTAACAAGATCCTCATTAAAGAAATTTGTACTCGTAAGAGAGCGCAAACAACATTTCTGTTTCTCATGAACTTTAACTTTATAGAGTCCGATTCGCCTCGAATCTAAGAACATCCCCACATCAGGTGTCCAGTTTAGCAGCTGTCAATTCCTGCCCCGTTTGGAGTGCTTAGGACCAATAACTAGTTTACTACTTTCAACTATCCAACTAAAACAAAGGATTATGTAATTTTGGTTTTAGAAAAGACGTGGTCATTTTTATTCAACCTAAAATTTCTAAAGAGAAGAAACAATTAAATCTCTACTAAACGTTCGACTAGAACATCGTGTCTGAAGACACTGTTAGCGTGCAAAGTGTAACCAAAATATTTCTTTGGAATTGCAGGTGCAAGTGCAATGAACACTTTACCTTGTTAATACCAACCTTAGTATTTGAAATTAAATTTTTTGCAATAAAAATATTGCAAGTAGGTATATCCTGTATCATTTCTTTTATTTAACTTAAAACAACCATCCAGCCAAACAAGTAATTACTGTTGGGGATGAAAATCAATATATTAGTGACATGTGGAAATTAGAGGAGTAAGTTATCAGCTGAGGCTACGTACTCTTTTCTTGAGCGGGCCTCGAAATTGCTTCAATACAAGCGTATTGATTACAATGTTAATAAACGATATAATAAATAATCAAAGTAGGATGTACAAAAAAGTACGATATAAGTAAATAAGCAAATGAATTAAATTGAAAAGATTTTCTACTATTGAGCTATGTGAACTCAACAATACGACTGTTCTACTAGATTTCTGAAAGGAAAACAAATACCTTCTGTATTTTGATCACAAACAGGTAATTAGTAATTCAGAAATTGTGATATCTCCCGTTGATACCATTACTCTACGGAAATGTATTTATAACTTTTCTTCTTTCACACAATTATAAATTGTACTATATTTTTTGGTCTAACAACATACAGCAATTCTGATTGTACATCTAAAGAAATACTTCTATATCTGTGGAACCAAGGACACACAAGACCATTTAATTGTAATTTTATTTTGGTAAATCATTCCCATCGTTGATATAAAAGTTTTATTAAATTCAACACCAGTAGGCACATTTCTAGTATATAAATTATTTATAACATCAGCCACAACTCTAGAATCTCTTACACGTTAGGAACTAGAATTAGACAAAAGCATTATTTCGGGGAAAAATTATCCAATAATTCCTCAATATCCTTTATTAGTATTAATTCAAATCTCTGTATCGGTTCTTTAAATATAGTACATTTTTCATTGTGTTAAATAATACTCCCTTAAATATTTTTATAAGCTCTTATTTCCTGTGTGATTAACTATTTACATTTTATCCATTAATTACATGAATAAACATTACATGTATTAACTTATGATATTATTAAGAGAAAATTCAATATTTCAGTATTTCCAAACTTAACTCAAGAACAGAAATTTAATTTGAAGCAAAAAAAAAAAAAAAAAAATCAAACGTGATATAAGTATTAGATTACAGAAAATACGGTCTTATATCAGATATATTACTGGCATTTTCGAACGCTGGATAGTTATTTTTAAAATATTTTTGGTCTGGTCAAACTGACTTAAGTAGCCAGAGGGATAAATTCCAGACAGTAAATGTTACATTCTTCATTTTTGTTATAAAAATAAAATTCGGGTTGAGAGCAATGATCCGTTATAGGGAAAATTTCGTCTTATAAATTAAAACTACTTCGTGGTTCTTTTGCTGTAAATATTGATAGACTGATTTGTCAGGAATGTGGAACAACAAAAGATAACAAGACGCTGTACATATTTTGAATAATCCGCTTACGCCACTCAAAAACATATACATTGATAAACTTTCATTGTCATACATTTCTTTCAATAAATTATCATTAGCGGTTTTCCCGAGATTCATGGGAAATTCCCCAACATTTCGTTCCACACTTATCATTTTTCTGGTGGAATAAAAAACACCTCGAACGAACTGCGAACGAAGGCTACGGGTACACGGATTTGTTTACAGAAACAAGAGACACTGCATTCGAAAGTGAAAGCTTCACGCCAAATAGCTGTCGGTCGCTGACTTTCGGCAGATCCGCACTTCGTTTGTAGTAGTATTAATCTCGTTATTTAATAGCCACATCTCATATATTTTTATTATATTTGAATTTTGCATTCAAGTGCATTTTTGAATTTTGAAGAAATAATATTTTTATCGAAAAAATGCCCTAATTTTTATTTGTGTTTCGAATGCAATTCAACTGACAAATGAAAAAAACTCTATATCAACCAGTAATTTGCTAGCTCTTAAATAAAAAAAATACATGACTATTTTGCATGATTGTAAATAATTTTTTTACTAGAAAAATATATTATAAAACATTTTTTGAAATTGAACGTATTTGTTTATATTCTTACTTAGATAATTCAAAATAAACATAATCTTGTTTAAATGTAATACTTTTATAATTTAATTTATATACGTTTATATTAAAAACGAGTTTTTTTTTTCTGTATAACAAACGTTTATAATGAAGTTCTATCGTTTAAAAGTCATATTAGATTATTTATGATGGGGGGGAGGGAAGAGCTCAATTGAATTGACCAAAATATTAACGCAAAACGATTATCGTTCAATTAGATCAAGATGTGACTTTAATACTTTTAAATATTCGAATGAATTCTCAAAAGATAACTTGTTAATATAAGTGCGTAACACCCTGAATTAAGTATTAAAAAATTAGAATTCTTCGCTTTTGAGTAACGTAATCACGGAAGCGTATTCAGCTTTTAGTTTAAATTAATAAACATCTGATACAGGAAACTTCCTTGTGTTTCTAGCTGCGCAGGATTAATAGAGATAATTTTCTCTTCAATGTATCAAGTTGCATTACCATTCCTGTAGTTTCTAAGGAAGGAACAGCGCAAGTAAACATTATTTACTAAACATTACGAGAAATGTTTGTAATGCAAATTGCTCCGATTGCAATTGCAACAAGCTTTATAAGGCAACATGATATACTTCAGAGATGCTTTGAAAACACGTAATGTGAAGCTTGTTCAAGAACGCCTACGCAGAACCTTCAAAGTACAAAGTAAATATTTTGTTGTAAAGACGAGATTAAATGCTAAAGGTCTTGAATTATAAGATATAGATCTTGACTGGTCTGAGATTGAATTTGAATTACTATAATAAATCAAATGTTTAAGTTCGGGTTAATTCAAATATAGTTTAATGATGTTATTTCATAACTGAGGATAATAAATATTACTTTAGCATATATTTGTCTTGCTTTTACAATCAAATGTATTTAATATAATAAGAAGAAATATATTAATCAAATATAACAAATATAATAATTCAAAATTAGGGATTTTCATTTCGTTTTTTGTTAAGAGGTACATAAATAACTGCACATTTTCAACTATTGCTTACAATATTCTTTCATTCATTAGACCAGACATTAATATAAATTGAAACTTGACAAATCTTTTAAATTAAATACTTCTGTCGATTTCTTTTATTAAAGAAGCAGAATGGGAAACTTATAACACTGACATTTGAAATGAAGAAACTGAAAATAAACAGAGAATATTTAATGATTGAATTTTCACTCTTATAACCGTGACAGAAGAGCCTTTCCAGGGGTATTATGAACCATTCCTCTTCCATTACAAGGGGAAAGAAATTTAAAACCCCTCTAATATTTGGTTCAATTCCGTGATATGTTATACTTTTCCACTTTCCTTATCTTTTAGGTTTGATCTAAAACTCTGTAATCATTATGACTGTTTATTAAGTAAATAAAACACAAATAATGTTACTTCTAAATAAAAAAAATCCTGATAAGTGCAAATCAAATATTTATATAGAATCAGTCATTTTTCTATAATGTAATCTAATCGATCATCACGATCACGAATTTAATCTATTTCGATATATTCAAAGTCAACATTAACGAGTCATGTGGTGGGGAAACGCACCAGCTAGTAGAAAGTTTCTAAATTATTATTTTTATTCTTATTCTTCTTATAGTTATTTCTTGCACTGTGGCGTAGTGGCAAATACATTTCAAGGCATCCATTTTAAACCCAAAATCGTTTATTAACAACTTCATATTACACTCAAACAAATACACCAGAATTCAATTTACAGACCTCTACTCTCGCGAAGGACAACTTCTCGTCTGCGAAACTGTCTGGGTGGGCAGCGTATCAATTTCCACTGTAGCAGAAGTGACATTAATTAAGTACAGAATATATACATTCCAAGAATAAAGTATCAAAAAGGTAAACATGTGAGCCATGACGTCACAGCATACAACTCCTGTTGTAAAGACTTCCATCACCTAATTAACGAATCCTAGGATAGATGATAGCACAAAGCCGCCTCTCAATACTGCTGTGATGCGGCCGTAACCGATTTTGAATGGTAGAAACGAGTTTCCGAAAATTAGCACCAATCCTATCCGTTGGGACCATAAAGGAACTTTGAGAGTAGCAGATATGAATAGAATTGTGAAGTTTTCCTTGAAGCTCTTGTGCTGAGCGTGTGTGTTACAATTGTGAAATGATTACCTTAACTATTCTAAATGTTTTATGCGTTCTGTAATATCTATCTTCTTGTGCTGTTCTGTGACGTCGCGTGGTAATAAATTAAATTTTAAAGAAGGAAGCTTATTTATTTCGAGTTGAACCCGTCACACTGTCTAGAGTTCAAGCAATTATTATGGGCTTACTCTTCGAAAGGGCGCTTTTCAACAGATAAGGGCACAATAGTCCATAGGTGAATAAGGGACTTTTCCAAGAACATATTGAAAAGATATATTTGCAATACTTTTATATACAAAGATATATTTGTATCATTTTTACCAGTAATAACAGTGGCAGATTTAGTATTACGACTGATGATGAAGTTTCGTTTTTTGAAAGCCGTTGGGGGTACAAAAATGAAATTTCTTCGGTATCTATCGGACATAAAACATTTTCCTAGTAGTATGACAAAAAAAAGGTTGATTTTAATACTGACTATATAAAGTTTTTCTTATTTTTAAAGGGAGAGTTATTGTAAAAGGTTTCCATTGTAAAAGAATAAAGTAATACTTTCATAAGGCTTTTACCGAGTTTCTTTACGTTTTTTCTCAGTCCCACTTTGGGACATTTTTTTTCTGCCCAATTTTTCAGTAAATAGGCATTTTTTTTTGTCACAGTCATTTAAATAAGCCCATGTTTCATCAAGAGTAAAAATATATTTATATTTCTCTCTCTTGCAAAATAGTTTTCATATTTTGCTTTATAAAATACTTTACGTCTAGCCACATATACTTTAGTAAAAGGCAGTGAGCAAATGATTTCAGCTTTTTTAAAATAGTGAATAATGGTTCATCATTTTGTTCATTATTCATGCAGCTGTTTGTGATTGATTTCTGAATCAGTGAATTCTTTTTTATTACCATTTTTTTTCTTTAGTAATTTTCGAAATTTATTCGGGTACTAATTAAAAATCTTCTGTCTATGTAGGTGTAATGATCGACGTTTTATCTTCTCTGAATAAAATATTATTTACTTTCACTCAGAAATTCTTATACCATCCTAGAAAAGCACAAAAATATATTCTTAAGTCCGCAACTTGTTTAAATCCACCAATTTAAAAGAATAATAAATTTGAAAGGATCAAAAGATAAATTAAATTTCAAATAATATTCGGGTGCCAAGATTGTTTCCACAAAACGTTAGAATCTTTACCAGCTTCTGTAGAAATCGTTTTTAAATTTGTAAAGACATCCTATGCATTTGGATGATTCTAAATTATGGTTGAAAACTGTATTTATATTCTGTTTTTAAGGCGAACGTATATTAATAAACATTAAATGCAGAAAAAAAAAATTAAAATTTTAAGAAAAATTTAAAAATTTCTCAATCCACCACTAATACGTTTGTCACCAGGAGTGCCGGAGCAAACTGAAAAATCACGAAAACTTGTTTAAAAATTTTGAATTACAAATAAAGACAAACTGCATCGACTACAAATGTGCAAAACAGCGGCACCACTATTGCTTTACAGGAGTGAAAGTTTCTAACTACTGGTACAGTTTTTCGAATGCCTTCTGAAATCAGATCTAGAGTTGCCATTTCTTCTAATGACTGGCACTTTCGACTTAGAGCACGTCCAAAAAGACTGTAACTCCATCTCACCTTAGTAAAGGGCTTGTTTCTGCCACAGGAAGGACATTAACAGCCACGGCAGTACACTAAACGCTGCATGATAGAGATGTGTTTCCTAATGATACGGAAGCCTCTTCTCTTATTTTAATTTATTACTTTAAAACTATGAATTTTGAGATTAAATAGGTTTCATAATTGGTTAACTATGCAAAATTATCTGAAAGTATAGCGGAGAAAAGAAGCTCCGGCCATAGATGAGAATAGAGAATAATGAATGAAAACAATGACGTAAATGAGGAGACCATCTCATTTGGAGTTTAATTTATTGAACAAAGGGATTAAAATAACTTATACTTAATTTAATATACCTCTAGTAGGATGACAGTAGTGCTCACACGTATGAGATATAATCGTGTACATGATTCAATCAAGTTAGTGTTGATCATGAGAGTGACTTTCATTTGTAAATATATTCATGTAAAATCTAAATGTGTTCACCAAGCTCTTGGCGAGTGTCTTATTTAAGTTCTCACGCTAGGAGAAAGCAGGATATCTACAAGAAGAGAAAGCGCCATTTTCTCCTGAAAAATGCGATTTACACTTATGTAAATAAAATGTGCAATGACCCTATTCAAGTCTTTCATATGTAAATTCAAAGAGCCTGAGAATTATCATTCGAACATTAAGACTTCCAATGATCCTTCTGATCGATGATCGGTGGGAGCCACGTATCACAAAACGATTGCTATTGAGCGGCCGTCTAACTTCCCGTTTAGGAAGGAACACTTGAAAGGGCCACATAGTGATGCAAACTCGATTGAAAATCAATGTATTATGTTCACTGATGAGTCCCACTATGCTATCAGAATGATTTAATGATAATCGACGTGTTCAAAAGAAAAGCAAACACTCGATATTTTCAGTCCAACAATTGGGAAAGAGACATCAATGCATTATGCAATGTTCTTGTAAGTAGTGGTGTATTTTTAGGTGGTTGCACAGATCTATATTTCTTATCACATAGAACTTGTTATAATCAAAGGTTCAGAGACTACATACTGTATCCTATTGTACCACCGTATTCTGACGCTATTGACTATAGCTTTATTTTGACAGCAGAAAATGCCTAAACTCACATTGCTCGCCACGCTTATCAATTTTTAAAAGAATGTAATATCCAAATGGATTGACTATCTCGATCCACCAATCTTTTTAACTTTGTGTAGGAAGCTTTCGAGAGGCTAATTCTTCCTCTCCAACCTTCTCACTAAGCCATATATGATCTTAAAACTGCTTTACTTGATCAATAGGCATTGCTACCCTTACAAATCTTTGACGACATGATAAACAGAATGAGACATCTCTGTCAGGCCTGGATTGCTGTTCGGGGTGATCATACTCACCATTGAGAAATTTCTTTGTTTTTCATTTATGTGTTCTAATTAAAATATTTTATGTTCATGTTTAGAATGGGGATAGTAAATGTTGTTTATAATATTTCTTTGTGTTTTCTAGAGTTTCAAGTGGCATAATAAATATTATTACCAAGTATCATCCAATTTGCTTACATAAATTTTAAGTTTGTTGCTTAAGGCTTGGAAACAGTGTCGTTAAAAAGAATAAATGGGATAAATGAAAATATTAACATTGTATTAGTCGCTTCGGATCTCTGCTCTTAGATGAATGGTTTTTGTATTTTTTTTTTTTATTATTATTATTTTCGAGACAGGTTATTGGAAGAACAGGGGACATAAACGCAATTTCAGAAACATGAGCATGTTAAGTTGTAATACATAAAAGTTCCTTTGCAAGTTAAATTACCTCTTCAAAATTATACGTTCGTATACACCCTCAAAAATCGAAGTTATGCGTGATTACATCAAATAGTAAACAGTTAATAGTTATACTTCAGATATGAGGCAAACAATAATATTCTCCTATTAACGCGATCATATATATTGCAGTGTGATAACCTATGAGGAAAAAACCTATCATTAAACTTACAAAAGTCAATAACCAAATCTTGTGGCATATCCAGAAAAGGAGTTTATCAAATTATAACAATTTCATTTGAGAGCAATTTCAGTTAATTTTTTTGATTATCAGATTCCGAAACATCTATACGTTTCTATTAGTCGAAATCTATTTTCATTAAGCTAAATAGTATAAATAATATAAGTTTTACATTAGTAATATTAATATAAGTATTCCATAAAGTATGTTTGTTCTTAGCATTTAATCAATCAGGGACTTTTCGCACGTTTCTTTCTTGAACATGTGAACACATATACGGATATTTTATTTTAATTAGCCACCGAACATCTGAATAATTGAAACTAAATTTATGTATAATTTTGAATTTACTGATATATATATATATATATATATAATTTGAAGTTTTCGCTAAAGAAACTGATTGTGAAAAGTATTTTTGGTTTGTTGTGTGTTAGTAATCATCCTTAATTTGATTATTTCCTCTACAACTTCACATTATTATAAATAGGTTAATAAAGCACTAGCCAAGTTCTGTCAAATTTTCTTGTTTGTTCTTGAGTAATTACGGTCCTTTATATAGATTAATGTGGAACAATTGTTGGCTCTCTGCATGAATGTTAAGAAAGCGAATCTTGTGGATAACTCTTGAAAATTTCCTTGTTCCTCATTATATTCCGATTTCATGTCTGAGACGTCTCTTTCAGATAGAGAGGCTAGTGAATTTTTATTTTAATTTTATTGAATGGAGGCCTTTAATCCTTATTTGAGTTCTGGAATGTTGGAATTGGTTTTTTTTTTATTATTTTGGGGTTCTTAGATATTATTTCGGAAACAACTGAAGATTCTTAAGTCGCTGTGAATGATTTTATTCGAGACTGAAATTCCTCTCGTTATACTGCGTTTTCTTTCAAGAAACTTTTAATGAAGTGTGTTGGATCTCCGAAGACAATTCAATTTCTATTTCTGTCCAAATAGGATCGTTTTCCAAAGCCGTAAGTCTTTTAAAGCTCTTCTAGAAATTCTATGAGTTCTTGAACCAAATTGTAGAATTGAATCGCTTGTATGCAAACGTTACTGAAAAATCTCCTAGAATAAAAGTAACGTAGATTTCGTATTTCTTTTCCTATAACTATTAGAGTTATTTATTTGATGTCCACGTAGTCAGGGATGTTATAAAGGAACTATATTTTTGTGAAATCGCAACAATAAAGAAAATGGTTCAGTTCCTGAAAACGAATTCGTTTTATGGACAGTGTTTAGATAAATTAAAAAACTTTGGATAGATTTCAGAAAGGAAAAATACCCTTATGAATTTCAGAATTTCATATCTTAAAAATGTTTGATTCGATTTTGTACATTTTGCTTCTTTTTTCTCTAAATATATATCATACAAATCAGTTCAAGAAAATGTTAAAGTGTTTCGTATGACTCTGCACCAAAGGTCGGCAACTTTGTACTTGTGGTGTGCCAAATCTATCCACCAATATTATTCGGGATGCAGCACAGTTGGAAATATTTGAAACAATTAGTATCCCGCGGCAATGAACTTAGAGTTATGGAATAGAAGTCAGGATTACAGATTTTGATTTTTTTTATGTATCAATTATGCATTATTTAAAGGTATTTATTAACATACAAATAAACAACATAAAATATAACTATCCCTTCAGCATAAATAAAAAAATATTACAGTTCTACTTACATTATGTACTGTGTACCTTTCAAACATGTGCAGCAGAATCCTTTTGTTATACAAATATATATCCTTTCGCATAAGAATTTGAAAACCGTAAATATCAGGCTTTCTTTTTTTAGTCGTCATTTTCTTAAATATGTAGATATGAATTTTCACAATAATTAAAGTAATAAAATACCGGGTTTCTCTATAAAACTAAGAACGTGTAATAAAGTTAAAAGCAACCAATAACGCAAAACGTGCATCGAACTAAATTCTACAAGCACATTAACTGAAACCATACTCAATACTCGTGTATCGGCGCGACAAACCAAATGAAAGGAGAGAAAATGCGTGCTAACTTTAAGGAGTTAGTAGAGTGCCATAAATTAACCGACACCTGCTCTAGACTTATGAATGCTCTAGAATTACGAGTGTAATCGATATATTGAAAAATTGCTCAGATTTCTGAATTTGATTTGATTGCTTTTATTATTTCCTTAGAACAACTCTATCCGTTCTTTCAGTATTTAGATTGCAACGACTTTTACATATATGGTTTTAAATATGTGTAACGTATTGAATACCTTCAAAAACTACACTTTTTTTTTTCAATTCAGAAAATGTTTGATTTTTTAAGATGTTTGATGAGATATCTTTGATGAAATTAATAATTGCAGCAATAACCGAGAGAGGTCATGGTTGCAAGCTCATAGCCGACGATGTGAGTTGTGGGGTGAGGCCTAATTAATTTAAATACCGGTCGTGGTGTAGCGAGCACAATGCATATTAAATATGCAAAGGCTCAATGTGCCCCCGTGGGAATGGCTTAGAATTGTGATACATTATCTTAGATGTTGTTCTTGTCGCTAGATTGGGGCTCAAAATAAGTCCTTTTTCGCTAGTAGCCATTTTGTTTGTTCCATGTATGCCGTTAATACAAAATAAATAGATAAAATTAGTATCGCGGCTGCAATTCAACCGGTTATATACTTTCATATGAAATATATATATTGTGCGTGTATGAATATGTATATAGAGAGAGAGGGGGAGGGAGAGAAATGCGCTATATACAACACATATTTCAAATAAACTTAAGCTTAGAAAGGCGAAAAATATTAAATAATAAAAAATAACCTCTTTTTTCGTGAGAGAATAAAATAAACGTAACAATTTAAAAATAAAATCGAAAACGAACTACACCCATGAACAAAAAAATTAGCGCACCAAGAAGGAGTCGTCAAAATGAAACGAAATTTTACATACGTAATGACTACTTTGATAAAAAGGATCGTTTATTTCTGAGAAAAAGGCAAAAGGATGGAGGATCTAATTCCTGTTGAACCCCTGTAGCGCCAACGCACGATGTGATACGATCGGGCATTGAGCAATACAAGTTCTGTCTGATGTCTTGAGACACTTCGTTCCATATTTGCTGTAACCTTGCCTCTAGTTCGTTCAAACTCGTGGGATGCCCAACTCGCCGTCCCAAATGATCCCAGATATGCTCGATTGGAGACAAATCTGGGGATCAGGCAGGACAGGGAAGGGTAGTAACAGTGCGGAGACAGTCTTGTGATACCCTTGCCGTGTGAGGCCGAGCATTGTATTGTTGAAAAATGGCTCCTGGGAGCCATTGCATGAGTGGCAACAAATGTGGTTTCAAGATGTCATGGACATACCGCTTGGCTGTCATGGTGCAACGAATCAATACTAGCGGTGACCGTGTATTGCAGGCAATGGCATCCCATACCATCACACCAGCTGTGGGAACAGTGTGACGCTGTAAAGTAAAGAAAGGATTGAGGCATTCACCACGAGGTCTCCACACACGAACACGATTGTCATCGCTACTGAGATTGAATCTGGATTCGTTGCTAAAGACATCCTGGTTACATTCCGCTGCAGTCCAGTTTCCTCGTGCGCGGCACCACTCCAAACGGAGACGTCGATGGATGGGCGTCAAGGACAGCACAAATAATGGGCGCCGCGATCCCAAATGTCCTTCAGCCAGGCACCTTCGTATGGTTCGAGAAGACACAGGGGCCCCAAGTGAAGATGCTACCTGTGCCTGGATAGCTGACGATGAAGCAGTTGGCTGTTCGCGTGCATTTCTTACGATGTGACGGTCTTCTCGACGACTGGTCTGTCGATGGCCTCCTGAGCCTGGTCTTCGTGTAAATGACATCTCTCGGATCCACTGGTCCCAATACCTCCTCACAACACAACAGACAGGCCTAATATACGAACTATTCGCCTAGTTGACCACCCAGCTCCCATCATGCCGATGATTCTCCCCCTCTCAAACTGCGACAGCTGCTCATACTGTTTTTGAAAATGGCGTATTGGCATGTCTACCTCATCTCTTCCTTTGTAAACGATTCAGCACACTCAAACAAGCTTTGGTTACCTGTTTTATACTCCATGGAAAACGACGTCCCTCTACCGGCTATACGTAATGCGCAATCACGTTGCATTTCGAATCATTTGCATATCTCCCCGACATGTACCTTCATGCCAAGTTTCTTTACGACCATGCAATTATTTTTTGGTGCTCTAATTTTTTTGTCCATTAGTGTATTTCTAGAAGACTAAAGTTCTTAAATAAAAAAATTGAATGAAATAAAAAATATCCGATATGCTTTCAGGATGGAAAATAAATACAAAATTTAAAATTCGTATGCAAAAATGGTCATGCAATCAATTTTCTTCTAGAAATTTTTCCAAAAGCTTTCCAAAAGCATATAATATTTCCTCTTGGAATATCGTGCACAGGCGCATATAATCTATTGAAATGTGACTTATGCGTTTTAATATAACTCAAAACAGGAAAACACAAAAAGTGATTCACGAAAACAGAATAGTAAGTTCTAAATGAAACACCAATTTCTAAAAGCTGACAAATATTTATTCTGCCTGAAAGTGATGTTTTCAACTTGTATAAAATAATCTGAAATATTGTACATCTTTAAATTGATTTCAAATACTCTTAAAGAAAGACCTGTTTTTCAAGCTGCTTTTTGCAGCATAGGAAACTGATTTAGATTTGAAAGGAGCATTTTGGTATCCCATTATGTAATTCTAATGGTTTGGTGAAGCGTTTAATAGTATTTTTATAAGAGCATTTGGATACCGCGTTGAAAAATATTAATACAGCCTAAAATGCATTTATGAATAAACTGTACTTGCATACAAAAGATACTATTTATCACAGAGACTCAGAGAGTTCCATTTGTGTATATAACGGTAACTGCTTTTTATAACTCTACCCTTTGTGAAACTGACAGCATTTTCAGTCACATTCATTCGAAATTTATATGCTCTGAAATCTCTTGTGCTATTTTCAACTCAACAAAACCTGTCAGAAGGGGATTCTAAATTCGTTCGCTATTTTATATAATAATAATAACGCACTAGACTTACATTGAAAGGCGTTTAACGTTAGTAATTCCTATATCGCTCTATGATTCCATTCTTCTTTTTAATATTGTTTATGCCATGTAGATCATGAATTATACTTTCTAATAGATATTTGTTTCTAATGGAGATTATGTGTTATCTTTTCATGTTTATAAAATTCTTAATTTTAAGAATGATATTATTATTATTTTTAATTTTTTTTCATTGTAAATTTTCGACTAAATGAAATATAACCAGATCATATTACAAAATATTAGGAACGGAATGAGAGATCAATTTTAAGTTTAAAGCGAAGAAAAAATCCAATTGCAGGTTTAAAAAGTTTGCAAACCATTGATGTATCATTTCAAATACTAACTAGTCTTCCATCAAATGACTTCGAATAAGTATATTCTATACTTTTTATGAAATAGAAAACTACATTATCCATTACACATTTTCCATTTCAAATAATACGTATTATCTTAAAAAATGCTAATCAATGTTCTATGATAAATAATTCTTGTATGATAATTCTTCTTTTCCATAACTACTTGAAGCAAAAATTTTGTACATACAAACATGATATGGTAATTAGTCTAACATAAATCTAAAATTTTTGCAATGTAACATTTAGTTACCTCCTAATGAAACAACAACTGCTCATTGAAATAATTAGTAATTTATTTTTAATTGAGGGTGGTTCAAAAAGCACCTGTATTTAAAGACAGGCGACATTATTAGGGTGTTATTGTTGTTCCCATTATGCTGTCATCTGTTAAACGGAGCTGAAACAAATTTTAAAATGATTCTTAAGTTTGTTTCGGTGATGATGATGATAGTGAAGTTGCTAAACTTGTAAAGCCTATCTTTTGATACAACCTACTCAGTGATATTTCTTTGTCACTTGGCAATTAATCATCGGGTATTGATATAACAGACAAGTATCCAATATTGAGTGAGTGAGTGAATGAATGTAAAGTTTATTGGAGCAAGAGCAAGATATGGCTATGCTGCGCCAAACAAGATTAAACTGTGGTCTAGACGTGAAGTTGAAAAAAAGATAAAAAGTGGTTGACAAGAAGGAGGGTCCAAAATAGAGAAGGATCACTAGGGTATCCCGGGAGTGCGTCACCCGTGTTTACCAAAGAAAGTAAACCCCATGGGAAAGAAAAAGATCACTAAGGTGCCTCGGGGCCATGATGCCCGTACTAACCTGAAGAAGGCAAGCCCCTGAGGTCCCCTGATATAATCAACCGGGGCAGGGTGCCCGGCTATACCCCCAGACACTGGGTACCCCTTTTAGTCGCCTTTTACGACATGCATGATCTACAGTGAGACTATTCTGTCATCCCTTGTCACCACACGGGTCTAAGTTTGTTTCGAATTGGCAGTCATTTGCAACCAAATAAAAATTTGATTGCTGCCGCGTCGAAGTGTCAGTCTCGTTTTGCTTCAAGGTTTCACCGTCGAAGAGACCTGGATTCATCATTATACTTCGAAAATCAAGCAAAATTCAAAACGCTGGGTTGTTTCCGGTGAATCATTTCCGACAATGGCGAAGATGGTCTCTTCGGCCGGAAGCTATGATGAAGAACTTTTGAGGTACTAAAGGCATCATGATCCCTAATTCCAATAACTAAGACTTAAACAAGTGTCTTGTGAGTCATGATGCTTACTAAAAACAAACCATATATATATAATTATATATATGTGTGTGTGTGAATAAGTCATGTCAAAAGACCTAATCATTCCAAAAATTTGCAATGATATTATTTGAAGTTTATATGTAATGAAACACCAATATTTAAATGAAAAATAAATTGAAAGTTATTTATTATTTAAAAATTAGAACAATGTATAAAAAATCAACGCTGAACTAATGAGAAACAAGACATACCAAACGATAAAAATAAACAGATAAAACTTTGCAAACAGAAAAAAAAGAAGAAAAATAAAATATTTAAAATAAACCGTATAAGAAAAAATTACTTGAAATTCGAAAAGAAAGTCAATTAAATTA
>BMAW01014720.1:0-53788 GCA_019974015.1 Nephila pilipes
TTTTGTTTTGTTTTTCTTAACATATCACTAGAAGCAACACGAGGGCTACTGGGATGAACCTCGTCATATTGAATATCGATCAAATGACGAGGACAGTATCTCCACTGACATCCCCCTCTTCTTAATTAAGAGGCATCAGGGCTCGAACGCACAACTCGACGAAAACATCCGGCCTCGACTCCGCAACTATGAGCATTAGGCTACCGCTGCGTAATGTGGATATTTAAAGAAGTGGTGTCGGCTCAGGTGTCGTCCTCGTCAATTGACCAAGGATTAAAATTACGAGGTTCCTCGCCAGTGTCCTCATGTGACTTCTACGTGCGATTTAATGAACAATCAATTAATACAAAACCAGAACTCAACCCACGAATCGATTTGAATCTTGGAGACAATGATTTTCACAACCTGAGCTACAGAGGTATTGGGACGAATAAATGCACTGAATATGAACACAAATTTTTGTCATGTTAGGTTGATATGATAAATTGATATCAGAAATAGGAGTTTTGACACTAACGCTTTTCGTGGGATGGGATCATCAATCGTGTTTCATTGATTAATTATTGACATCGGACTTAAAAGCAATCCGGGAACTATTGGCAAAAAACCTTGTAATTTTGAGTTCAGACAAGTGACAAAGACAACACCTAGGGTAGCATTCTCCTCTTCAATCACCCATACCATGCTAATATAGAGACATTGAGCCTCGGATGATTTAACATGTATATACCCCTCTTCACTGTTTGATTCTAGTGGGCATCAGGACTCAAAACCACTACGTCTTTCGTGAGCTGCCAATCTTGACCGCTCGGCTACCGCGGCGGCAGTGATCACGAACCGAGCTCTAAATATGATGTATATTGGGTTTCTATTTAAACTTCAAATATTATATAAGGTACAATAAAAAATAATTTAGAACGACATACAAGTTCCGATATAAGTTTATCTTTTGATATAGATTAAAAATTATTAGAATTATTATGCATTGTCCTCTCATCACCTAACAGAGATTCAAAAATATGAGGTCCGTCGCTATTAGATCTCGCTTTGCTTCTAAGTGTGATAAACGATTAATCAATCGAAAAATAATCGAACTCTCTCGTAAGTGTATGTCTGGAGCAATATACGAGGGAGTATCCTAGAGTTTTAATTATTTCAGAGAAATAGCCGAGATATCTGGATAAAATTTATTCTGAATATTAACTTATCCTTATGAACATAATGTTGTACATTACAGCTATTAATGCTGATTTGTTTGAATTCAGGAAGCCATAGATTGAAGTACCCGCATTACGGATATGATTGAGCTCAATCGGTTGAATTCTATAATAAGGAAACCAAAAAGTCAAGAAACGATGGGAGAAATGTATAAATCTTGATAATGAATATGTCGTGAAGTCTCTTACGAATAATAAATAAAAAATAAATTTCTACTTCGAGATTAAATTTAGTAATAATTAAAATTTTATGATAATGCAGGTTTCATTTTACGGCATCCTGAAATCAAATACGTCCATGTTTTTACATTACTTACATAATGACCAATTAATATGCGGGAAAATTCTTATCCTGGTCTCTTGGTTATTTCTGAGAAATATTCAAAACTTTACTATATGTTCCCTCTTATTTGATTTAAATTCTAAATGAAAGTGTGTTATATTAAAATGTGTTAGTCGTGAGAAGTAAATTTTGATTATATTCGAATTTCAAAGAACTCTATAAAATTGCCTCATTAAAATTATGCAGATTTATAAATAATCCATTATGAAATTTTGAATAATTTCGCTAGAAGTTAGGATTATATATTTTTGTCCTTATCTCAAAAGGCGTATTCTCATTTTAAATTGTTCAACGACGTTCACGAAACGAAAACCTCATTTAAATCTGCACTCTATTTTGAAGCTTCCGAGACCATGACAAAAGAGACTAAGATCCATTAGATTGTATAGGTACCCACTAAATATTCCTTTTATTGTGGACCGAAATCAAATCACGAGCATGACCTTATTAATTGTTGACTGTATAAAACAGTTACTGAGTGATGTGTACTGAATGAGAAATTATCCGAATTAGTCGAAATGGATGAAAGTCACCTCTACAAGAATAAGCAGTGAGTAACATGATAAGAATAAAAAAAGTAACACCAATTACGATTGCCTTTGAATTATATATAAAAACCTATTTTTAAGTCTACAAACGTTACATACCTTTAACGAAAAAAACTATGTATAAAATAAAAATATTTGAATGATATTTTCTTTCTTCCATTCAATTTCATTCATATAATATATGTATTACAAATACAGGAAAATTATGTATGTTAAATAATTATTCTCTCTGTCCACAAAACATTAAATTTATTCATTTCTATTACAATATTCTAAACATCATAAAAATATCTATTAATGCATAAATATCTCCTTACTTCTTTCGAAATAGAAAACAAAAATAATCTCTTCAGTTTTAATAAGAAGTTTAAAAATCAATTTAACATTTATCATATGTTGGAAAATAAATTATATTTTACTAATCTAGTAGCTTTTGAATAAAAATATTCATTTCCCGATCCTTTAGAAAGAAAAATATAAATTGCCAATTATAATAAAGAAATCTCTAAAACAAATTTCAAAATCTACTTACTAGATATTTAAATTAATGCCCTTTATATATACAAACTGAATTGTAAAACACAATTTAATCTTTTCAGAATTCTCTGAAAATTGCTCAAGATAAACTATTTATCCCCCCCTTCCTTTTTGGAATGAAATATAAGTATTGCGTATTAGAGAACATTATACGCATAAATTTTTTCTTTCATCATAAATTAATGTATTGAAATAGTTATTCGACGAAGGGGCTCATAAAGATTTTATGTAATCGAATCCCCTAGTTTTTATTCTAAGTTTTTATTTACTTAATCGAAAGTTCAAAATTTTGCATTCAGCTTTGAATAATTTAAAAATTAAATAACTGCTTTCTCAAATTCTTTTTTCGTCATATTTCCTTCTTGCCATAAACATTTCTCCTTTCATTATTTTTTTACGAATGAATGAAAAAATTATAAGAAATTTAACTGAAGTGGAAAAAAAAATTATTGTAAATATAGATAATATAGATATTGGTAATATTTCGTTTTTAAATTCTAATTGAATATAAAATGAAGCTATTTAATATACATTAAATATGTTTATGCTTTCAAATAATTCAAGTCAACTGGGAAAATTTTTGAAACAAGGAACACATTTTAAAATAACGCTGTTTCACTTTGAATAAATATGTAAGAGACATTTAAATTATATTTTTTCTTAAAAAATGATAAAGAAGATTGCATCATCAGATCTAAACCCAAATGTCAGAAATTTATTCATATACATTCTCATCATAATTTAAACGGTTTGTTATCAAACGTTTATGCTCGAAAAGTCTAGATTTTTAAAATACAAACACATCAATTAATATATTTATAATTTATATATTTTTCCTTAATAGTACACAAATAAAACTAAAACGAATTTAAAATTCAGTTTTTATCATTAAAACCTATACAATTCATATCACAGAAACCAATTCAAATCTGACAGGCTAAAAAATTGTCCAAAAACTTTTAAAAGTACTTTCCCAATTTCTAAGCCCAACGGACACTACAATTTCTTCAAACATATTACATATCACAAACTTAAAACTTCTCAACGCATCCACTCACCTGTAAACCACCTCTGTACGCAACTAGTCGCTCCTACGCTAGCAGGGAAACCAATGTTACAGGCGAGAAGAAGAAGAGGCGGAATATTCGGCGAGAAGTTGAACGACGATTGATCCCAGAGAAGGGATCGCTCAGATATTACTTTGAGAGAGCGACTCCCGCGCCCCTAGGTAAAGCCTGTTGCACACCCCCTATCCAAAACAAAATGGAAGAAAGGCTTCGGACATCTGAGCAGAAGCATTGAAGAAAATTAATCAATATAGCTAAGTATTTTGTACGAAGAAGATAAATATTATTCAATTATATTAAAGATGCATTCGTATAATGTTAAACATACAGAGAAAATACACTTTTCCTAAAGAACATTTCCCCCCAAAACTGATAACATCACCATCTTTAGTACCAAAAATGGCGTATTTTAAAGCAATTACTCATTTCTATTTCAATCAGTCCTTTATTTTCCATTTAAAATATGTCTTATATATCGTTCCTTATACTCTTTAATATCAAACAAATTAATAAATGTATACTAAAAGTAAAAAAAAAAATATTTAATATTCTAAAATATTAGACATATTATCAGAAACAATTAAATGTATTGTAACTTACATTTGTATGGGGATATATTTTCACATGAGAAAAATCAGATTTATTTATATAAACCGTAAAATAGAAATAAAGTACACAAAAAAAGAAAGAATAGTTTTTCTCACAGATTAAATTTACACTATACCTATTTACACGAAATCATATTATTTTTACGAACTTCACAATTTTTACGCGTTTTATTCACACATTAATGGAACGAGTATTGCTCGTAATTACAATTCTGTTATAGTTTTGATTTTCTACCATTTATTAAAACATTTTCTGACATTTTAGGCTACACAGTAGCCTGTTTTAAAAGAAGATTTTGATGACAGTATTAAGCGTAACTAATGCTTTTCTTTCAGATTTCACAGTGAAACTGGTTCTGAGAAAAAATGTCAATTTGGCGGTATTTTTTAAAAATAAAATTGAAGTTTTTTCGAACTCTTAAAAAATACTTGTATTCTTCTATTTTAAGTTTCTTCAAGTAATTGGTGTTTTTCGGATTACTGGGAATAAAAGTTAGTATCATATTGAAAATTTGACTCTCTTAGAAAAGTTTTAGTAATTATCTACAGCAGAAAAACACAAGCCTTTTAAAAATTTTAACTCATATTTTTTTAAAAAAAATAATTAGAACTCTCACGCATAAACCATACTTTTATAGTACATTTTCATGTATTTGAAAGTCTATTTGACACACAGTAAATCATGTAAACTCTGATCCACGGTCAGATGCTGAAGTCGAGAAATTAGTTGGCACCACTCTCTATACATCCACTTATTCATTTTTGAAATGCGCGCCTTATGTGACGATATTGTTACCTTTTTTTCTGTACAAATAGTGGATGCTAAGATGGATTTTCTCTCATTCGATAGAGTTAATGAGCACTCGTTACTTCTCATTTCGTTAGTAAATAATGAAAGTCAAGTAATGAAATCTTCTTCCAGAAATATATATTTAGCTTAAGGAATAAAGGAAGATAAAAAAAAATTAGGTTTTTACAGTTTCTGTAATTTTTCTGATTCGTCTAGAAAAATAAATATTTTAAAATCTGTTTTATCTCTATTTTGCTATCCGATTAACCAATTCCACCGTAATGTAATAGTTTGTCAAAGGACTTAAGACTCCCGTCTACCGGCCATTTTGATTTCGAGAATGTAATGTTAAACCGATGAAATTTCTACTTTTCTTCTTAAATATAGATTATTTTATACATTTGAATGTAAAAAAGTTGTTCTGGAAGAACAAAAAACAATGAAGATTCTTGATGAATTACGTGTTCACGGTAGCCTAGCGGCTGGCGTTTCTTTGAGTAGAAGGTTCGAGCCTTGATGCCACTAAACACTCGCCGAGTAGCGGGGTGATTCGCGTTATTTCTGCCGAGGCCTCATGTCCTCCCGTTTGCGTGATGCGGTAGTTTGGAGAGGAAGGAACTAGCTCAGGTATCGTCGTCTTGCTTGACCGAGGTTCAAAATAAAGAGGTCTATCACCAATATCCCTCGCGTTGCTTCTCTATGAGACGTCGATAAACAATTATATTCTGCAGAATTAAAATTTACTTCCGAATATTAAAAATATTTTTGCACCTATTCTAATGAATTGTTTGTGAGTTTACTATTCTTTAAAAAATATTTCCCAATGCTTTCAAAAATTCGGGGAGAAAATGCGATTCTGTAGGGATTCTTATTTGTTGTTGTTGTTTGGAGTACATTTTACATATATTGTATTGAAATGAATACAATAGTCTAAATTTGAGGAGAGAAGTAGAAATTCTATAGAATTAACATTACATTCACGGGATCAAAATGAAGATGGGGACCATAAATTCCTCATACAGTGTGACGTATAAATTTGTTAAATAGGGTTCCGAAGCGAGGATAGTCAAGTATGTGATTCACAGGGAGTGTAAAGTACTAATGGTACCAAGTGGAATTTCAATATGGCATGCAAATTTGAATTTGCCGACCGAAATGCTTTCGCTTAATCGATGTTTTGGTTGATTGGTATTCGTATAATCAATACTGTAATGTACTTCAAATACATAATAGGATTCGTTAATTTAAGCATGGTTGCAACAGTCCATTGATATTTGCTATGTATCTATCTACCACCTTTGAAAATTGGTAAATACATCATATTATATTCCATACCAGGAAATGAGAAACGTTCATTTATAGAATACACGCTCCGTCATATCCCATATTACAATTCATGAGAGTATAATTTTCATCAGTATTAATATGTATAACTAGTAGCTGGTATTCGAAAACAATGTTATGCCGATAGTTCACCGTTAATAACTAATTTCTGAAATTTCCAATCACTCATCATAGTGACTCTATCAATCATTTATTCTCGTATTAACATAATGGAACGAATAGTAAAGAGCTATGACTCTTTACTAATGATTACGTGGCCACAATAGCCTAGTCGGTTGTATAGTAGCGGATTTGAGTCTTGATGGTGCTAAAGATCTATCATGTAACGGAGTTGATGCACGTTAAGTTTATTTTGGCTCCGAGTCCTTCAATTCTCTCGGTATAGAAGTTTGGAGAGAGAGGTTCTGGCACAGGTGTCGTCCTTGTTTTTTGATTGTTGTTCAAAATTACATCGTCAGCCGCCAATAGTCCTTATGTTGCTTCTAAGTTCAAAGTTAATAAAAATCAATGTGATTCTATTGGTTTCACTTAATATATAATAAAATTATCAAAATGAGTGTACAATTGGCCCATTCGATGCAGAGATATTTATCATAAAATAACAAATATGTAGATTTTGATATAATGTAAAGGTAAGAACAAACTTGTATATATATATATATATATATATATATATATATAATTTTTTGTCACTTTTGTCACATACATTTCAAAATGAATTAATACTTCTTATATTATAAATAACTTATAAATATTTAATTTAATAAGTATATGATACTTTGGGGAAATAGAATTGGTAATAATTCTTTAATGATTTTAAACTTACTTTGTCATAAAAATATTAAAAATGTGTGGGACTTATTATGATATAAAGTTTTAAGGAAGAATTGAAGAGTTGTTTAGTAAAATGCTCTTTAAGTAAAATAAAATCCCAAAGGTTAAATTTTTTACGACAAATCTCAACATATTCATTTTAACAATAAATAAATTAGACGGAGCTTTTGTACGGCATATTATGAAAGATTTATAGCATCTTATTTATAAATGAAAATGTTTAACAAAAAATATAATCAAATTTAGTCAATAAAACAATTTCCGGAAAAGATATATCTTGAAATATATTCATTTATTTCGCAAATTTCGCAAATTTAACGTAATTCAAAAATTTTGCATTCAATGGAGAGAATAACTAAAAAGTGAAAAGTTATTAAGTATTTCATGGAATACCAAGATCTATATTTTCCCAAAACATGCCAAAAGGAAAGCTAAACTGAATGTATCGAGACAAAGATGCATCATCACAATTATCTTGAAATTCCTTGAAACATTTTTAGTTGTGAATTTCACGATTCCCTATTAAATATAAAATAAAGTAATATATAATTTAATGGGTATATTCTTGTACTATTTTCATTTCATTTTCCAATAAGAACTTTAAAAGTTATTGATTATTGTTGTAATACATTTTCCAAAATTAGTTTCATTACTGAGGAAAGATGGTACAAATCATGGCGCAAAGAATTCTTTCTATTTTTCTTTTTACTTTATAATTTAGATACGCATTATTTTAAGTAGTATTTTTTCTTAAAGTAAGCAAGGAAAAGTGACGCTAAGTGTAAATAATCCTCCCTTTTCTAAATTAAAAGCAAAGGGAATGTTATTTTAAAATTGACGTATCTGCTTATGTTAGGAAAACTACATTTATAAACATAAATAGGCCGCGGTAATCTAGTGGCCATGTTAGTGCCGTTCTTTCGTTCTAATTGTATACACGAGTCCTGATGCCACAAAAGATCTGTCGTGTATCATAGTTGATGAACGTTAAATGTGATCGAGGTCCCAAATCTGCCCGATGTGGAGTTGTGGAAGTTTGGAGAAGGAGGTGCCAGTTCTGGTGTCATCCTCGTCACTTAACCGAGGATCAAAATAATGATGTCCATTGGGTATAACCCTTTTGTGGTTTCTCAGTTCGACGTCAATAAACAATCACTCTTTCACGTTTACATAAATAATTATGTATGAACAACTAATAATCAATAGTTATTTATTCACATTTGTAAGTCATTTGCTTACTCATTTAAGAATAACTTTTCATTCTACTGCATTTATAACTTAAAACTTTTCAGAGTACTAATGAACATATCATCCTATTCAAGGAACATATAATTATTATTTCAGAATTAGAATTTAGTAAAATTTTGAAACATTTCCTTTTTTTAAACCCTAATTTCCTTGAATTTTCATACAAATAATGTTCTGTAACTAAAATTTGTCAGTATTTATTAGAAATAAATTAAGTTTAGTGTATAAGTAATTACCACTGTTTATAATGTGGAAAATATCAATAATATGGATTAAGTAGATTTTGAGTAGAGAGTATATCAGAAGTATAAGAAAATGCTTTGAGACAAACACAAATACGAAAATTTTTCTTTATTGTACGGCAAGCGTGTTAATAATTTTATAAAAATAAATTTTCTCGCGTTCTATTTAACAAATTCTCTCAATAATACATTTACGGAATTGACGAAGTGTCTTCTACTTTTTAAAAGAAAAATAAAAAAAAATTCAAACAGTGAAGCATTTTAGAGTCCCATTAACCTTAAAAATGTTATTGAAGCAGCTTTATTTCTTACACATTGAATTATTTTATTAAATAAAACAAGACTTAATTACTTATTCTCAAACTTTTCTCTTTAACTGTAGAAACAATGGAAACGAAAGTTATGATGCATGACAGTAATCGTCAGACATTGTATCATTTAATGAATAAACACATTTGTTAATATTCATACATATTGAAAAAAAGGAAAAGTATCTAAAATTTGTCATAACGCTTTATATTACGCTAATAACACAAAAGCTGTAGAATTTTCAAGTATTTTAATTGAGAATGTTTCATCTTGACAGCAAAAAAAACTGAAAACCTTTTTTTCAAAAAATAAGTGTCGTATTTCTGTGAATACTACGACAACTTCACTATGGAAACGGTTCGCTTACACAAAACAAATTAGTTTACTGATTCAAACTTGTCAAATTTAATTTTGTTTCATTAACATTACAATATTTTATTGTAAAAATACAAATTCGTTGATAAACAACACTTTTCGACTCAAATTTAAAGGAAACAGATTAAAAAATGATTGATATTGTATTACCATTAACTCAAAAATTTCTTTTGATGAATGAAATAACATTCCCTAAAATAAAATATACATTAATATCGGTTGACGCCTTTTTTTAGATTCAATATTTCTACAGCCTTTTTGTTTTAGTAAATCGATTAATATTTTTTTTATTTCCAATGGCAAGGTTAATACAGATATAAAAATTAGAACAGATTAAAGAAGTAACCAATCGATATAAATCGATCAATGTAATAAATCGATGAAAATATAACTAGAGAATTCAAGAAATCCTAATTTTTCTTTAAGCATACGTCTATATAATTAAAGATAGATATGAATTTTTATTTTTAAGCGACTTTCGTAATATAACTTTTTGTTTTGCCATATTATTTGCTGTATGATATCTGGAAACTATAATTTTCTAAGGATGGTAACATTCCCTCTACTAAATATATTGGAGAAGTACTTTATTTAAACATTCAAACTCATGCAGTTCTGTAATAGTTTAAAAATCCCTCGAGGACAATACTATTTACATAATTATTCACAAACGATTGTAATCGAGATAAAAACTGATAAAAATCAAATATCGATATATTTCTATGAGTTGAATCCTAAGATAAAATAATCGATTTGTGTGATTTCACATTTTGATTTCAGCATGATTTTAAGAATTTGAATCTTTTGAATATATAAGGAAAATGAATATTACATCGAAAAATTTTAAACAGACTTCATATCGGTAAAATAAAGAACATTTATTTAAAATTGTTTTATGCAGCCTAAAAATTTAAAAATATCTTAAAAGGTTTTATATGAAATTATTTTCCAGAAACAATTTTTATAAGAACAAATTCTAAAAAATATTTAAATTTTATTAGGTTGAATTAAATTATAAATTTTGCTTTTAGCGTGTCTGTTGCTATTGGTTACAGACTTTAATACGCATTGTAAAAATGGTGAAAAATATCAGATCAATTGAAAAGTCCCCGGCCTGACACATAGATGGCGCTACTAGAATTAAATCCACATGTGTTTTAGTTACCCCTAACCCTCAAAAGATGCGAGTATAAATTTGACAGCTGTCGGATCATTAGTTTGTGAATTATAGCATTTTGAGTGAGGCAACTTTGGTTATTGTGAAAAAAATGGATAAAAAGGAATTTCGCGTGTTGATAAAATATTGCGTTTTGAATGGAAAAAATACAGTTGAAGCAAAAACTTGGCTTGATGCCGAGTTTCCGGACACTACCCCAGGAAAATCAACCATCAAGGATTGGTATGCTAAGTTTAGACGTGGTGAAATGAGCACCGAAGACGATGAACACAGTGGACTCCCAAAATAGGTTGTTACCAACGAAAACATTAAAAAAATCCACAAAATGGTTTTGAATTGAAATTGAATGAAATAGCAGACACTCTAAAGATATCAACTGAATGTGTACATCATATCATTCACGAATATTTGGGTATGAGAAAGCTCTGTGCAAAGTGGGTGCCGTGCGAGCTCACTTTTGACCAAAAACAATGACGAGTTGATGATTCGGAGCAGTGTTTGAAGATGATCAAGCGTAATAAACCCGAGTTTTTGCATCGATATGTGACAATGGAGGAAACATGGCTCCATCCTTTCACTCCGAAGTTCAATCGACAGTCATCCGAGTGGACTGCACACGATGAACCCGCTCCAAAGCGTGGGAAAACGCAACAGTTGGCTGGCAAGGTTATGGCGTCTGTATTTTGGGATGCGCATGGAATAATTTTCATTGACTACCTTGAAAAAGGAAGGACCATCAACAGCGACTATTACATAGCGTTATTGGACCGTTTGAAGGACGAAATCGCCGAAAAACGGCCGCATTTGAAGAAAGTGCTGCTTCACCAAGACAATGCACCGTGTCACAAGGCAGTGAAAACGATATCAAAAATCCATGAATTGGGCTTCGAATTGCTTCCTCATCCACCGTATTCTCCAGATCTGGCCCCCAGCGACTATTTCCTGTTCTCAGATCTCAAAAGAATGCTCGCTGGGAAGAAATTTTCGTCGAATGAAGAGGTGATCGCCGAAACTGAGGCCTATTTTGAAGCAAAGGACAAATCGTACTACAAAAATGGTATCGAAAAGTTGGAGGGTCGCTATAATCAGTGCATCACCCTTGAAGGGAATTATGTTGAATAAAAAAAACTAATTTTGCCAAAAAAATGTGTTTTACTATGGTAGGTTGGGGACTTTTCAATTGACCTGTTATTAACAAACTAAACCTTTATCCTTTTCAGAACCTAATATTAATCAAAAATGAATAATTTTAGATGTTTTATTATTCATTTTATTCAATAAGTGCTCATTCCAATTATTTTCTGAAAGGTACAACATTTGGTCTATAACTTAAATTAAAAAATAAAAAAAAAACTTTCTTTTTGTCATCTAACGGCTTATTACCATAATTTTACATTATTTCATGAACATTTAAAAGATAAAAACAAAGTATCAAACGTATATTAATTCCAATATGAGACATATTGATTGCTTGGTTGCAAATTAACGACACAATTAGAAGCAACATGAGGACTACTGATGATGGACCTTGCAATTTTGAATGTCCGTCAAGTGATGACTACTTGAGCTGGCACCCACTACTCAAACTTCCATATAACATCAACCAAATAGTGTATTTCAAACTTAAGCACGGACAAAAAAAATGGAAGACATCTCAATATTACATCTGGCACTTCATTCTCAGAATTTTTAAGGAAGGAGAAAAAAAAACTGTTACATTTTTTGAATAGTATTTTGGAGTATGATATTTTTTGAGTCAAAAATTACTATTTGTTCAGACTCATTATTATTTTATTTTGCATTTTATTTATTTTGAAGAAAGACTTCTCTATTTTTCATAAAAAAAAATGCATATATTCAGCAATCCATTGCCGAAAGGAATACGAAAAGGTTTGATATTTGACTTAATATTTCACATTCAAATCGTATTTAGCCTACAGCGTTTCAAATATGAAAAAGCTTTTCCGTATTAAAAAGTTCCATTTTCACATTAGAAAAAGTTTTCAGAGCAGAATTTGTAAAAAGGGAGGAATGAATCGCGGACTGTGTATGTTGTAAAGGAAATTTTGAAATTTTTTTGGCTGTCACCAAAGAGTTATATGCTCATCGTTTTTAAGAAAAAATATTCAATTTGTAATAAATACGAATAGCTTATCAAAATAAAAGATATATGACCGTTATTTTATGTAATAGTGTAAAATGAAAATATTAATAAAAATCGGAAATATTAAAGGCAACTCAGCGGTTACGATATTTCTGAATGATAAATACGGTAACGGATTATATTCCCGAAATTTGTTTTAGATCAGAGTCAGTTATATTAGAGTTCACATCAAGTATAGTTGAGTTCTTATAAACTTCTTCAAGAATATTTTATGTTCATCGCAGTTTTATATTCTCATTTAAAACAAACAACAATATTTACAGCAATACAGTTTTGAGAAATTTACTAGCGGAATATTTCTTATACATGTAGAAAACATATTTACAAAATTATTATTATTTGAAATATCAACTATTAACGTTCCGCTATCAGTAATTCGTTTTCAATAATTGTTCCTGAATCTTATGTTATGTACATTATCCATATAATGTATATAAATACAATAAGTGTTTCGTAGAAGAGAAATTGCATCTGCGAAAGAGTCGCTTTCACCCATATGATAAAATTATCCAAGAAATAAAAGATATATAAATTAGCTGTATTGATATATGTGAATATTCGAAGGTTACTTTTCAAATAAAATCCGTTTGTGAATGGGAGTAATAATGAAACGCAATTGACTTATTGCGCGTGCGTGTCTGCTTCCAACATGCTTTGCGCGCGTTTATACGCCATTTGCAACCGTATCATTCGATGTGTGTTGAGCTGTAGATGTTAACATGTTTAAGAAAATAGAGTCGCCCAACAAATTTGATTCCTGAGTGCCAGAAACTTCACAGCAACGGAAATTCACCGTCAGATTTGTGGAATTTAAAGTGATTATGCTATAAAGGAAGTAAAGTTCGAAAGTTGGTGAGAATGTGTTTTTGCACAAGATCTGATAAAGTCAATTGGATGGGAAGATATGAATGATCCGCCTTCAATCCAGACTTTGTACAAAGCAATGTTCACTGGTTTCATCCCTTCAAGAAGATCCTTGGTGATCAACGGTTCAAAGACGACAAGGTGAAAACTGCAGTCATGGTTGGGCTTCTTCACAGGCAACTAATTTCTTTGACGTTGGAGTTCAAAAACTTGTAAAGCGGTTTAACACATTTTTGATCAAAAGTGTAAATAATGTAGAAAAGCAGATATATTTAGATAGAATAAGTAAATATATATTTTAATAACATTTACATCATTATTCTTTTTATGGAAAAAAGGACCGAATTTAAAAAATACCCCTCATAATTTTCGTCCAAGGATGGGTATCATATTCGTGAAAGATTTTACTAGACGCATGTTTTATTTACTGGATGAAAAATTAAAGCTAAAATATTAAGAGTTATTCCAGATGCTTACTTCCTCTAATTGTGAGGCATGCAATTCTCTCTGATTAGATAATTTATCACAGTGAAAAATTTTAGATGAAATTCAATCGCAACTGACTCTTCTAAAATAAAATTAATACATAATAGCATCTATTGAATCTCCGAGGTACACCCTGGTTTTTTTTTAAAATTATCACTTACTGTTTTTGTGTAGTAAATCAAATTACACAAGCAATATCTCTATCCAACATTATTGAAATAACCTAGCACACCATACATGGCTATAAAGCTATATTCTTCCATTTTTCATTTTGCGGGAGCCCTCTCCCACATGTCAAAACAAGCAACTACAGGAGTAAAAGCACTTTATAAGCGGCTTGGTTAATAAGTCCTTTCTGGTTCAGTTGTCTAAGGCGAACAGACAAGCAGCCATCTGACACGAAGATGGGCAGTCCAAATCACCCTTTTTATCAGGGCCAACTGACCTGCGTCGAAGTAGTGAACACGGCCTGAACTCTAGGTGGCCTCACTTCTCAGGTTAGAAATATTGACTGAATATACGCTGAAATGGTAAATACTTGCATCATGGTCTAAGACACTTCACTCATACATCACGACTAGTGGTATAAAAGGATACGGAGCATGCGTCAAATGGAATTTTTGCTGTTGGATTTGTGTAGGTTGCGCTAAATGAAAGGATGCCTAGAGCTATTTGGGCTCATTTATTGTAATTAATATAAAATAATAAAGTTCATATTTACAATTAGATAAATAACCTGTTGCACTCACATTTGCTACGAAAATATGTGATATTTTCTTTAGTCCTAGTCACCCACTAGAATGAGCACAATGATCTTGGACACGACGTTCTAGTCGAACGCTTAGTAGATCTTTCATGTCCAATCTCTTTTGAAATTTTATGTGGAATGAAATTGGCCACACCTCTGTCAAACCCATAGGACATCCCGCTTTCATTTGATTGGACCGCTGAATTAATAAACTCAGCTATTGGTCACTGAACATCCCAACCAAGACAGGAAACGACGCTTGCAAAACTGTAACATCTGGTGCAGAGACTCGTTTGGTTTCCAGAGCATCGGATTCGTAAGGGTCATTCAGAGGGAATAGCTATGTTGCTTGACCTTTTACATGAGTCAATCCCTCTTTAATGACAATCATGTACTGAATTTAGGGAGACCACTAACGAACTTGTTAAGTATGATTACTGTAGAATCCCCCGGAAGATACGGAAGAGTATCTTAAAAGACATTGCCTTTATTCTGATGATTATGTGAGAGCTGCCATTAAGGACTGGTGCTGACGAAAACAACCGAAATTCATCTCTGATAGAAGTGCCTGACTAATCACGCGTTGGCGAGACTAGTAAGATGGAGAAGATGGGAGCTAGGTCGAAACGCGAATAGTGTATTACATAAGGGTTTGACGCAGCTTTCAAGTACAATAAGGATCGGGAGAATCGGGTAAAAGTAAAACTTTTATGCCATGGAGAAATTACTTCTTGATCATGCCTCGTAGCATGAGCTGAAAAATATTGTCCGCCCGTTGAAATGTTGACCGTCGTCGAGAGGGCGCATGCGTAAACCATTATTATTATTATTATTATTATAATTATTTTGTCAAAGTGTGAAAAAACTGTTAAACGCAGAAAGTCCATAATTTTATAATTTTGTTAAATTGCTCTGAATTAAAAACATTAATAAATCCTTATTATTAAATTTTATAAGATCAGGAATAACAACCAACATTCAGTATGTAAAATTTTTATTTATGAATACATTTTATTTGGTTTATTGAGACTTTACGCGAATTCTTCCTTCTCATTTTAACTCGTTTTTTAATCTAGCAGGAAGTAATACGGTAGAACTATATTTATTATTGTTCTTAATCAGCCTAACGTATTTCATGTTTACATGATATCAAAGCATATCCTCTTACAGACATGAACCCAATTTTATTTATTCAAAATCCTGCGACCTAAATACAAACATTTCAAAAAATATGTGATAAAATTGGTACAATATTTTCATGCAACAATTTTTTTTAATTACTTAGTCTCTTTTTAAAAGATTAAAAGCTTGTTCTTCTAACATGTTTTTCTTTTTTTAATCGTATTGAATTTTTAATGAAGTATGATTCTACATTTTTAGTATATATTAACATTCTTTTTTATAGTATTAAAAAACATTTAATAAATACATTACCTTTTTATAAAATTTTAGTTTTTCTATTACGCTTGCAAGCTTCATTTTTGTCCATACTTTTTAGGCAAATGTCGATATATTATTTCATGAATATTACATTAAACCATACCATGCATTTGGAATGATCGGAGGAGATAGTATTTTGAATGAACCACAAAACATTTTCAATGCATTTCCTTGACTCAAACTTCTGCATATTTTACTTTTTAAAAATTAAATATAAATCTTCCAGACATCAATATGGTATAATATAATATGGTCTCAGACTTTACACAGACTATACTTTTAAACTTAAGGCATGAAGCGATGTGATATTAAGATACAATACAAACACCTTTACGAGACATTAAGTGCAACTTTAAAGAAATAATACTCTAATAAACTGGAAATATCATGATACAAATATATTACATTAGATTTGTTTTTGGCTGTGGCAGCCTACTGGTCATGGTCGTAGACTCGCAGCAGGTGTTGTATTTGCCGCGTCGTAAATTCAAGTTCTGATGCGACTAAACTTACTTCGAGCAACGGCGCTGATGCACATTAAATCCCCCTCTGTGACGTGGTGCGGAAATTTGGAGAAGGAGATGTCATCTCAGGCGTGTGTAGTCCTCGTCACTTGACAGAGGAGCAAAATTACGAGACCTATCATCATGCTGCTTCTCAGTGAAACGTGAATAAACAGTCACAATCACAATATGTATTTGTGCAAATACAAAACAAATCATTAGGATCACCGGAAAATTCGGTCCGTTTGGGAAATAAAAGAAAATAATGAATTTTTCAGACATCTAATAACATTTACTGTACTAAATAATATCCGTCAATTTTGAGATTGGTCTATAAATATTTCAGCCTTGTGCCTCATAAGTTAAGTGCGAAAATTTGCTTAATGGAGTAGCATGTCTCTGCTGGCTTGAGCAAAAAAAATCCTTATTTCATAGGATGATGACTGGTGATAAAAGAAATAGATTATCTACAAACCCATCGCAAGGAAAGAGCATACTGGTGGCCCAGCCTGCCTCCCTTCTTCCCTAAGCCCACATTTAGCTAAAATAAGAAAATACTGTGTGTTGCGTATATGGTTGCACGTCCAACCCATACATTTAGAACTTCTGAAACCAAACGAAAGTCTCTATGTGGAGTGAAACTGTCAGAAAACTCATGATTTAAACAAATCACCAAAAGAAGGTCATCGAAGTTCTCTAAGAAGAACATACTGTACTAAGGATAATGTCAGCTCATACTGTTGTGTGATCCGTCAAAGCTAGGGGAAATTATGTCACATCTACCATATTCCTAAGCCAAACCCCTAAATTATCAGATGTTTCTTCCATAAAATTATTAGGGAAAAGAATCATAACTGAAACATGTCAACAAAGTACCGCCTGAATTCTTCGTCTATAATGAAAACACATGTTTGAAAATTATGATTTTCAATCACTACACCTTGACAAGGTCATAAGTAAGAAGGAAATAATACTGCACATTAAGTATTAAATGTATGAAAACAATAAATTTCTTCCATTTCACATTGATTGAACTTTCCAATAGACTCAATATTTCCAAGGCCCTTCATGTACCAATCGTCTGATTTCTTGAATGTAGTGTACACACCATAAAAACATTTTATATTTTCCTCTGCAAATCTAGATTATTATGTGTTTTCAAATACAGAGGTGAAATAGTGAAAATAAATTTGCATGTTAAAATGTTAATATACTGAACTGACAAGCAATAAGGGGAGAATATATGCGTGGGGAAATAGTTGAGGAGTAAATAACTCGGCAAAAAGGTAAATTATATTCAATGCAGATGTGTAAGCAAGAATGTTATAATTATACTTTCTAGAAAAAGGAGATCTCAGACTTGCAGCAGAACGCCTATCCGCCCCGAATGAATTTGTGAAATTAGGAGATATATGTTTTCCAATCGTTTGAAACCGTGATTTGAAATAAACATCGAAGGCTTCAGTCAAATCGCTTTAGTTAAAATGTGCAATTGATTTGCGTTTTATCAGTAAATATGGGTCTACAAAACGAAATAAACGTAGTACTAATTTCAAATGCAAAATAATCTAAAGATGAAAAGCAAACTTGATGTCAAAATAAAACTATTTGTCTGAAGATATAAGGAAGACAAATATGACGAACTTCATGTTATCCGATAATGAAAATGTTGTTTATAGTATGCTATTTTCAAATAAATAGCATTTTGGTATTTATAGATATCTAATTTTTAATGTTCATCTTTTCTTAGTTTTAAACTCCATTTACATTCACTTGTAAACGCGCACCCATGAATTCTGATTTTATTTTGAAAATGATATACGCTGAATGTGGTGGCAATTAAATGATCTACTTCACCAATCAATTTAAAATAATAAGCGCATGTGAAAGAGCAGAATTAGAAGATCATAATGTTGATATAAATGCTGAGATCTCAATAAGATGAGTTATCTAATACTTTTATAAATAATCTGGGCTATAGGAAAGTCTTTAGTACTCCATAAATTGGTTTATTTGATAATTATTAAGTAATCATACACCATTCAATTATATTTCTGCCTTATATTCTTGTAGAAAATATTCTACTTATTTTTATATTTTATCGACGTATATTATTATTTGGGTTTAGAGGCAGATTGATTATTATGTTGCATTTGGTTTCGTTTTATGACTAAGTTAGGTTTCTTCTATCACGGGTAACGAACAAATAATTTGTAATTGCGAAAGTGTATTATATACACATAATTTACCAAATTGTCGTCTCTTATATATATGTGTGTGTGTGTGTGTGTGTGCGTGTGCAAGTGTGTGTACCGGTAAAGGAAAATAGAATTACTGGTAACGATATGAAGATAAAATTTAAATTTACCACCCAGTAAACCGGTTCACCGGTATTTAAATTTCTTTCAGTCAAATATTATAACTTCGATAAGGACAAAAATATTTTGATTCCTCTGAATGCCTTATATGTAAGATTCATTAGTTTTAAAACACGATCATTTAAATGCAAAATAGTTATTTTAATGTACTGCCCTTCATGCATGCTCCATGATTATTTGTAATTGTGTTGATTGTCTTTTGTGCAGAGATACTAGCTCTGCACAAACAGCCACCTCTTATCAAAATACGCCATTAAATGTGTCTAATTAAAATTTCGAAAATACAATTTCATTGCAGCTCATTAACTCTCAATTTTATTCTAAGATTGTGTTACAATCATAACCCTTCTCACTGAGAAAACTGAAATGGCGAAATATCTCACCTGCATTGAATTTAATTAGATTAATGGTACCGTTTAAATTATCCAAAGATGCTATTTATGTTGCATAAAGAACCCAAGGATTAGCTTGCTTCATCTCTAATGATAGGCCTCTTTAAACATTATTACTGTCACAAAATAAGAGTTGAAAGATTTTTAAATTTAATCTCGGTTATATTTCCCGATTCGTAAGTTTCTTAAGTATAGCAACTCGACTAAACAACAATGAAAAGATCGTGAAATTTTCATGACCAGAGCATACCCATCTGATTTCTAATATTTAATTACTGTATATTAATATGAATACAAAGAAAATTGCATATGACGTTGATTATTAAACTTAAAGCAACTGATAAGGATAAAACTAAGTGTGCTAAAAGTTCCTGCTTGATTTGTAAATTTACATCATCTGGGACAATGAGCTTAAAACAATTATTTTTATGCTAATAGAAAATGTACATCTAATAATCTAATAACGAAACATTTTTAGCCTACATTTGCAAAATGTTCGAAATGTCCGTTCCATCTTAGACGGCATAGTTGAATTGACGGCGCATATTTTGAGAAGATCCGTGACTTCCTTTATTCTTGCGCAATATGGCAATTTTCAGATCCATTTATTGTTTGAGGATTATTTTGTTAACTCGGTTCTTACATACTCAACAGAAAATAGTCGGTAAATACTCACCCAGGGAAGGAGTTTCTTGGGTCAAAAATATGGTGTGTAATATGAAGTGCGAGTAATGAAATCATTGACATTCTTTAAGATTTTTGGGGATTGACTTATCTCAAAAAGGTTTTCACCAACTTGTTCTCCTGACATTTCACTGACATTTTTATTTCATATAAATGCTTATATGAAAATAACTCAAACAATAGATGAATTAACACGTATAGCTTAAATGATGCAGCAAATCACCACGACATTTTAATAATCATTTCAAACATGTAGAAAATAGAAAATACTATGAAAAGAATGTTAAGGAAAGGACGGAAGCATTTCAAGATGGAAATAAATACATTCCCACATTACCCAAAAAGGAACGCTCAAACAAATATTTTCAGCACTCAAAAACGATACATCTACTGGTTTGGGAGTATGATTTTGAGTCTCTGGGTGTCAGCAATAAATTCGAAACATATGACAACTTAAATAAATCAAGTCTGTAATCGAAATCAAAAGGAGAGATATTCTTCGTAAAGGAATTTGTTATACATGACTATCACCATCCATACGTACATCGAAACCCAAATCTCATCGCACTCATATGGCTGGGAATAATATGATCTCCTCAATACAGCCCAGATTTGACACCTAGAAACTACCACTTGTTCTCAGAAAAAGATTTATGGTCATCGACGTGACGATGATGATACAAACGGTGGTGTTGTAGTGGTTATATGTGTGTGTGTGTGTGTGTGTGTGTACGTATAGTAACTTCAAATTCCAATATAATTCAGAATTTTGGCGTCTCCCAGAAAGTGTTTTCAACCTTCAGAAACAATTCAATATACGTATAGCATTTAATTCATGTACAATACGTAACTCTAGATTTTCATAGCGAGTACTTTCAAAGGAGATAACGTTTCTATGGTTCACGTAAGGTCTTAATCACGGCATACCTCATAATGTTATCTGAAAAATTGGAATAAATTACGGTCACATAGAGCAGTTGGTTATTGAATGGTGGATTTCAGAGAACTTCCGCATTGAAAGCTAAGGCATTCTCAAACTAATTTACCATAACGACGCTCTTATACCGTCTTTGAACAAGTTTAATTGCACCTTTTCAGATCCAAAGGACTGATGTGGGCGGCTTTAACCACACTTTTGAATTGAATTTAATATAGAGCATACTTAAGAGAATGGTAATAGAGTGAATGAAGAATTCTTTTCGCATAGAATAAATGGCATGCATCATCTTAGAAAAATGTTGTGAAGTATGTAAAGTAGGTAACAATAATAATAATATATTTACTAAAAGATATATTTTAATTGGAGAATTTCATAAATAAATATGTTTCTATTTGAGAAAAAACTCATCCTATAGTAGAAAAACAGTCTTATCTTCCATAATAAGTTATAAAGATTTAAATTAAGTAGCTCAGTGACAATTTTCTCGGTAGATTAGAAGTTGACAAATAAATTTGAAAATATACTTTTATCCTTTCATATAGTAAATTTTCTGCTATATAATTTATGGCAAAGCCATTTCGTTTTACAAAAATTCAAATGAAGTTAGAATTTAAAAAATAGAATCTAAAATATTTTGAAGATAATTTTAAGATTATTTTATGTAAAATGTTTTTTCTTGACAAAAACCTAGAATATAGATAACACATTTCTCTATGATAACTGTTTATTATTTACCTAATGAATACCTATATTATAGAAACATAACTCTTATAATTGTAATGTGAGCAGAGATAGCAATCTTTTTACATATAACTAAAAGTAGTTTCGACAAACATTTCAATGTGAGATTAGGAGACATTTATAGTTACGCCGAAAATGATTTAAAATTATGATAAGTAAATTTTGGAATGTACGAGGTACATATTTCATAAGCTTTTCATCTTAAGATTTTTAAAGACGAAAAAATTTATTTTCCTCGTTTTAATACACTATTGAGGCAAATATTCATGATTATACAAAAGTTATTCAAAAACTGTGTCTTCTAGAATTCATCATTAATTTTTTGTGGAAAACATTTTTGACGCAAATAAAAATATAAACATGCATTTTGTTTTTGAAGAAAATATTATATGCAGTATAAATTCAATAAAACACCTACTGGACTTGAAACAAAAGGTAATATGATGAATTTATTAATGGAGATTTCAAGGAATTGTAAAAAATAATTTTTCTTTCTTTCTTAAACTGACTTTGAAAGTGAGATATGTATTAGGATGATGGATCAAAATTTAATGGACTTTTAATAGTGAAAAACGATATTTATATAGTTTGTCATAGCCATCTTGATAAATTATTTAAAGTTTAAGTAATCGATTGGAGTCATTTATTCTTCGCATATGTTCACTTATTTTATTACTAGCCCCTTGAAAAAAAATGGTCCTTTATATAGTGGCACAAAAATTGAAACTGCTCCTCTAAAAGTAAGAACAAATAACCTGCTGAAAGAATTCTCGCTACTGGGTTTTGGGATTAACAGGGAGCTGTGTACATAGAACGTGTTCATGATTCACCGTATACTACCTTCAGGAGAAAGTTTAAGTAGCACAAGGGTTCAAAAGATGTTCCATAGCATACGCAATGTTGTTTCTCCAGTATAACACAAGACATCACACACGCTGTGTAGCGCAAGAAAAAAATTTAGAAATTTCATTTAAAAACACTCGAACATCCTCTGTTTAGTCTGGCCTAAACACCAATTGTTTGAATTCCTTAGAAGAAGTAAGATAAAGATTTTCATCGAATGAAAAGAAGAATTTATGTACTTATGATTCCGTCTTATTTCTTTTATACTTTATAGAAATGTCTAATCGTAGATCTTAAAGCAATATGCATAGAAAAAATTATTCAGGTAGTTTTAGTAAGCAGTGTTTCAGGAAAGATCAATTTTTTATAAAAAGTATCTTCTCTCTCTCGAAACTATTTCATCCACGAGCATATTTTATAAAAATTGTATTTCCGGGACAAAAATGTATGAAAAAATATAAAGAAAGTATGAAATTAGTTTCAATATTTCAGTGGTTTTATTGTAGAACAAATACTAGAGGTGTTTCACATAATTCAATAAAAATTTCTCCATTTCATTCAATCGTAAGACGAGGATATCGAATTCGATTTTGTATTGCTTCATTGATAACACCAATCTCTCCGAACCCTTGACTTACTAGTATATCTATTCAAATGCAAAATCGGTAGAAATTCACTTTCTGTATTAAGCTCAAAATGAATCTCAGAGAATGTTTTCTTGTTACTATTCCAAGACGAAATCAGAACAGTTCGATTTTTCTTATTACTACTGCAAACTTGTTTCTTAACTATTCCATTTCTTTTTGCATTTAATAGTAAACTTCACATTGTAGGAAATAAATTTCATCTGATATTCGTTTCTGAAACACTTTAAATATAAATAACGGAATGTATTTCACACTCTGGAGACTTGAAATACTGCAAAATGAATATTTTGTAAAACGACAATAACAAACGCCAAAAGGTATGGATCAAATATCAATAGCACCAGTATGTATTTCACTGTTTCGCATCGCTTAAAATACTCATAAATGAAATTTTGACGACAGTAATATTCGCATTCTTGCTATTAAAATATAAATTGCTATAAATGTAATTAAATTTGCGATTCTATCAATTTGTATCACTAAGGAGCTGCATTAAAATTTAAAGTCCTCAACGTCACTGTCAAACATCACTTTTAAAGATGAACTTGCTTAAAGAAATATTTATTCAAGCCTTAACGATAGATATTGATTATAATAATACACACCAACAGATAGAGCGATTGCGCTTAAATTATTACAATATGTTCATACTAATAAAACAGGAAAATACACGAGATATTGAATTAAATGATAGAAAGTTGAATACTCGAAATTGAAGACATATAATCATCTCTAAAATATTGAATTTATTTTTATAAGTGTTACGTAAGGATTCCAGGTCAAACTCTCATGGCAAACATCAATATATTATTCAAAAAAATGTTTATATTTCCTTACGTCCCTCTGTCTATTGGGACATATTCGACATTTTTTTTTTTTTTAAATTTCCAGAACTTAAAATATATAGTTTTTAGTCAAGTCGATTTTCCTTTTCAAAGGTATTAATCTATCGTGTGGTTTCTTTTACATTCGAAATCAAACATCCTTTCAATAGAATAACAACCTGATTTATAAATATAAAATTACTTACTAGAAGTATCTTGTTTTTTCTTCACATATTTATTTGTATAGAATATAAGCATCTGCACAAACATCCAGATACTTAGAAGTCAAATGACAACAAATTGCTTCAATAATTATCGTTTTACTTCACGGGCCGAAAACCTAAGTACTTATCTATTTTTTACCTTATATATATATATATATATATATATATATACATACAATCACTGTTTATATCCACGTATTTTTTTTTCTCCGTAACATTTCGAGTTGTATCGATACTAAACTTAATTTTAAAAAATTTATTTTGTCGTCAAAAATGACGACTGACAAACGAAAGATTAACAGATGTTGATGAAAACGTTGTGCAAGACAGACTGATGTAGCTATGATCAATGTGAAGTTATTTTTTTGTGAGAGGATTAGAAATTTTTTTAAAAAATGATATTTCGGTTACATTGAAATATTCTCCTTTTTGCTGACAAGTTGTAATATTTTGTGCGGCTACTTGTACTTTTTTATGTGGTTAGAGAGGCTACAATAGTATCATAACGTAAAAAAATATCATCATATTTAATTTTCTCTTTTTATGCAGTAAAACGTTTATATATTCTTATTCTTCTGTGTGATTTTCATCAACCTTTCACAGGGTGCAAAATATTTTATTCAATGTTATTCCAAGATTATTAAAACCTATCTCAAAATATTACTTGGAATGCTGAATAATTAATAGAACGAAATAAGACTTCGGGCTTTCAAACATAAGAAATTATGCTATTTTTTTTTACTTCCTCAAACGCACGCTTCCAAACAGAAATAAGGTGTTAATCCTAATGCAGTTTCTTTCAACGAATATCTTATGATCATGTACAACAAGTGTTAATTTTTACAATTATAATGCATATAGCAACTCATTCTTATTCAGTTATTCTCGTATACCTAGCAAAAACTACCATTAGTGGATATGATATTTAATCTCAAGGATGCAACTATCCGTGATCGAAGGAGTTGGTTGTCGAGTCTTTTGGCTACCCCAATTGACCTCAATTATATATAATCGATGCAAGACAAGTAGGAAATTAAAGAAAGAAACATTTAAATGCTGTCATTAAGTCATATGATACCTTACATTAAAAAAGTTTTACTTTGAATAAAAAATAACGATTATAATCATCGATATTCAATTTAGGGTGAGAACTGAAATGTGTAACTTTTTTTCTAACGATCGTTTTCTCATACATAATCTTCCCAAAGTATATTACCCTATTTAAGTCACGGCAAATTATCATTTAGATAGTTGTGATCGTAGTAAATTGCTATTACATTTTAGAAATAGGCATTGTTATTTGTAGTGTATAAAGAGATTAAAATAAATTACCAATCAATCATACTCGGATAATCAATACAATAATGTTTAGCTATGCTGTGATATCATTTACAACTAAAAACGATATGACGTTATTTGGAAATTTCGCCAATTTTTGGCGATAATACATTATAGTGGCTAAAAATTATATTCAAGTATTACTAATAGGGAAAAATATTTGTAGAATTATTTAATTATAAAAACAACTGGTTTGCTTAGCAAATGGCTTATTGCCCAACAATTTATAATGTGAATTTAAAACATAATTAAAATTCAAAAAATATGAATAGACACATTTTTATTGGAAAACCATTTTTATCTAAGTTTATATAAAATAATTAATCTAATTTTCAACTCACTATGATCCCATAATCTATGAACTAATTACAAAGATTTTACTGAGATAAGGAAACATAAAAAAATGCTCAACTTAAATCTGTTTTAGCATTTAAGATAAATTTAAAATATTACAGATTCAAACTATGAATAATACAGCTTACAGAAAATTAATGGATACTATAAAATAAAAACTGTATTTATCTTGAACTAAAAACATTTAAAGGAAAGTTAAAGATGCGTAGTTGTGTGTTTGCATACGAATTCAAAAGCAGAAAACTACTCCTGCGTGTATAGAAACAAATTCAAAAGCGATTATAAAAATTGAATGTATTTCTACAAAAGAAGTTAAATTGTCTTTAATATTGTTCGATAGATTTTATCTTGTATTTAATGCGAAAACAAAGTTACATTTTTCTCTTGAATTGAATAATATCTTTTTTATTTGAACTAATAGTATTCCTCATAAAGAATAATAAGATCGGTTGGTTGTTCTGTTTTTAAAGCAGAGCTGTTTGTACTTGTATGATGTCAGCAATTATTTATATGTCTTTCTTCCTCTCCGCCCTTGTTGTCTCCTCAAATACGGAAGATTTATTTTGAACTTTTAGAGTCAAATTTCACATTTGTGTCTACAAATCCGATGAGCGTGAAGTTTCATCTTGCTTTAAAAATATATAAAAGGCAACCTAAACAAGCAAACCGGCACTTTTGTAAGCATCATGTGGAGCATTCTTAATCCTTTAAATTACGCTCAGCATAATAAGTATTCCGACAGAAAATTCTAAAAATCTAGACAAGTGAAATCGGGAGCAAAAAATAATTCATTCAATCGGAATTTATAAAGTTTTTGGGTCAGTTTATGCATAGGATTTTGATTTTGAAAATATTACCGAATAAACGAATCTATTTGAATTCTTTTAGCAAAATCTGCATTATTCATTTGACAGAGCAATTCCTCTCTCTTTAAGTTTTTGAATTCATTTCTTCTCCATTGAAAGGAATAGCAAAAGGAAATTACTTTAGAACTGTAATTATGACATTTTAATAATATTACGAATTCATAGCATTAAATAATTGTCATGCAAAATAACTTTTATTTAACTGTCTAGATTGATTTTGTTTAAAGATATACAAATCATGGCAAACATTTTGAGTTAAATTTTTTACTAATTATTTAGCTCCATTGGAAATAATTCCCGAAATATTGGACAGCGCATCATATATTGGGACAGAGATAGACAAATCCTGATATATCTAGATCACCATCCCTTGAGACTCATGCCTCCAAAGACGATAGTAGAAAAAACATCAGATTGCAGTAACAAGAAATGATAGAAGTGTTCCCAAGTTATATCCCTATATCACAAAAATATCTAAGCAATTAGGATTTGGATAATATTTTAGATATAATAGTTCGTATCCTAGTCATCCATATTTTCAAGATGTCAGCTATTTTATTTTATATAAATTATTAGGGATCTTTAATTCTTATATTTGAGCATTGAAACAAATTTCTCCTTATGGTATTTGATAACGTTTTTAATCAAAAAACTTAATTTTTCTTAGACTTCAGTATTCTTAACTTGATTTAAAGTTTAATACAAATTTAGGTTAAGAGAAATCATACTTGATAAAATATTTAAATCATAATTAAAATGAAACTATATATAATAAAGAAACAAACCTTTGAAATTATTTGCAATACAAATAATGTTACATTTGATGCATTTTTCAGGCAGTAAAATGAGCTTCAAGTGCTCACTTAAAATATTTGGAAACGTATCAAATCTGAAAAGAACTTAGAAAAACGAAATTGGCAAGAAACAGCGAAATATCTATAAATAAATCAGTTTTCTAGAATTCATTTGTTTACAAGTTAAATGTTTAAACTATAAAGTAATCTTTAAATAATTGAAAAACATTTCTTTTTATGAAATTGGTCTGAGTTTCGTAAAATGCATTTTTACACGCACACATAAGTCTTTTATATAAAACATATGGTCCTCCCACACCAGCAAGGTGATCAACTCAGTATGAACCCGGTACGACTTAATAGTGCCGTATTTATTCTGAAGCTTTTGATTAAATCACCGGTTGATTATGAGTTTTCTTTAAATCCCGTAATAATTTTGAAGTAAAAGGTTAATTGAAGCTGTGAAAGAGTAAATATGAATATAATATAGGAAAATAAAACATAAAACACATCGTGATGACAAAATTACATTTTTTCTCCTATTGATATTAATATGCATTAATTTATAAGCATTTCTTAGTTTAGCTTTTATTCTAAAATGGAAAATGGTTGGCTAATTATTTTTATAGCACTAAGCTCTCATTATTATATCATTGCAAATGTTTGCTCGAAAAATGTCAGAAACTCTAAATGAAATTACGCAGCTATTAAATGTGTAACAATATAATTCCCAAATTCTAAAGCAAAAGAAAAACAGTAAGTAAAACATGTGAATATATTCGAAAGTTATGTAAAGATCAAAGCATTCTTCTGGTAATGGCTGATGACAATTACCATTCATTTTCTGTGATGTAAATAAAGCTTTTTTTATTTAAATTAAAGTCAATACGCAACATTACAAATGTGACCCAAATAATATCAACAATTTTTCAAGTAGCATTACCTAGAGATTTAGTATATAATACTTCTCTTTTTCTTTTTCAATATCAATTAAATGCCTTCACCATTTTAACAGATGATTTACAGAGAAATGATTATGCCGTGTGTTATTGTATTTTCTTCATATTAATTCATTTTATTCTAATTTAGGGCTACTATTTAAATGTATATTGAAAAGTTATTACATTCTTTTCAAGAGAGAGAAAAATTTCCTTTTTTGATCTCAATAAAAAGTTAAATTGTTTACAATTATATAACCTTAAAAGCTATAGTTACCCTTGGAATTTAAAGTTTAGCATTTTTATTCGCTAAGTAGCAACTTAAAGGCATATTATATCCTGAATGACTGCATAATTTATATAATTCCATTAAATTGAGATACTCGTTCAAATGTTGAAGTTTAATTCGAAAACATACGAATCCATTTTTTTCTTTTTCTTAAAAAAAGAAAAGAAAGTGAGAGTGGAATGTAAAAGGAAATATATTTTTAATCATTATTAGTATTTTAATAGTTTATTTTAGGATTTTTGAATCTTAAGAAATATAATTTATTTACAATTTCAAATTTTGAATTTGTTTTCAAGATTCAATGACTTTTAAAATATACGTGTTTTTTACTTATAACACAACTTAATTTTTCCAAGTATAATATTTTATGCAAAAGGTGCATGCTAGGATACATTTTAGCATCCTAATTTTGAAAAAAAGTTTTTCAAACTCTTATACATTGAAAAAAGTAGCTAGAAATATTCGAATGTTTTGATGATTTGTTCAAAGCTCTATTCTCCCTGTACTTTAAAGTATGTTATGAAGATAGATAGAAAGTATTAAACCAATAAATCTACACCGGAAAAAAGTTCCTGCTTAAAAAGTGAACTATTTTGTTATAAATAAAATAACCATCATTGTAAATACATTGTCGGAAAAATATTCTAAAAACATTGTATTTCTTTACAGAATCTTAGGTCTGAAGAAAACTCACTTAAATTACCTCGAAAGGATAAATTCATGCCTTAACAGAGAATTTATTTCTAGAAATTTTCTAATGAAGTTTTTCATTAGAAAGGAGAAATCTCTATTATATAATTTTTCTGCGTTTTTGTTTCCTTCGTGAAATAGAAAAGAAAAATGTTTTACAGCAAAATTTATTTTAGAAAATGAAAACAAACACAAATGTGTAATATTTTCCATCAATGAATTTAAAGAAACTAACAAAGTGAAAGATATATATTCATAGTAATATATTTTTTATTTAAATCCTTTTCAATATTTGAAGAGGGGTAATGATATTTTTCACGTTGTTATATCGTCTGATAATACTATTGAATATTGTTCTAGCTATATTTAATACTTTTTCGATCAATTTTTGAAAAATTGAAACATAATCTAACATACTTCCGCGGTGAAGCTCACAAAAATATTTCTTGTCATATAAGATTCCCGAATATAATTTATTTTCTTTTTAATTCATTAATTAATGAAGCTTAGTATGAATTGGAATAATTTCTGTTTTATTCACTTACTGCATGCAAAATAATGGATTATTAGACAAATCGACATTTTTGAAAAGAGTAACTAATTGTAAGTGATAAAGGCACAATGAAAAAACATCTAAAAATGTATGAAAGATAATATGTTTGTAAAATAACTCTGAAATTATAATAAATGCATAAAATTAAGAGTAAGCATTGTGATTCTGATTCAATTATATCATTTGGAGGGCTATAATAATATATTTTCAGAATTTAATAGTATCTTAAATAATAGATCAGTCAAAAATTTGAAATATTTCATTTGTATGTATAAAATCATGTCCCTTTTATTTTATATATTTTGCTAAATATTATATACAAAAGTTTAGCATATTTTTATAATATTCTATAATATTCGTGTGTTATAAAATTAAAATAAAAGATGTTTTCAAACTTGCAAACATTTTAATGGCATCCATTAATGACAGAAAGTTCGATTTGAAATTTCATTTTCATCTCAGCGGCTGTAGAACAAAATTCGGCAATTTAAAAAAAAAAAAAAAAAAAAAAAAACAGAGGTAAGAATATAACTTTATTCAGAAACATATTTTTTACGCAAGAATGTTTCAATAAAGCAAATAAATACATCATTAAAATGTTGGTTCCTATAATTGTACTAATTATCTTTATAACTAGGTTAAGAGCTCTCTGTTTCTAAAATTTTACTTTTAGTACAATGCTATGCATTAAAGCAAAAAAATGTCATTATTAAATCATTTACTCTGACTTTTAATATTGTTATGGGAATTTTGGAGGTATCCGATATCATCTTCATTATACTCGAAAACACAGCAGAAAAAAAAGGGGAATAAGAAGTCTTTTTGGTAAATAATTAAGCATTTTTTTAGAGCGGTATCGCTTTCAACGAAAAAAAAAATGGTTCTATTTGTCCCCCCTCCCTTTAAAGAATGATGCTTTGTGATATCCGTAACCGCTCTGGGAAGAGGCCTAATAAAGGAGTAAACAATTTGAAGCTCAACCTCCGTCAGTATGTCTACAGCTAAAAACATTATTATTGTAATATTTTGTAAATGTTTTTAATTTTAGCACTACTCTGTAATCTTTATCATAGTCGCAAGCAGTTTTTGATATGTGAAATTGGTTATTTAAAACAGGCAATTTTACTTTGCAGTAAAAGTATTTTATCGCTAACAATACCATTTTCTTGCCCTGTATATGAAACATTTTTAAGATAATGCTACGTTAAACAGATTGTTATAATTCATCAAATTTTGTTTCTGTAATAGTAAATTTGAGTTCACACTAAGTGGTCTTTTTTCTTCTTATTGTACACTTTATATTTTTATAAATTATTTAAATGGGCGTAACCATAAAAACTGATTCCTCATTTACAGGTCATGTTTTCTGCGCTTTAAAATTTACAGTACTTTCTATAAAACATTTCAAAATAACTAATACTTAACGTAGCATTGTAAAAAAGCGCTACATATTATTCCAAAAAATTTTGGAATTGTTCACACTGGTATAAAAACTGTAATATTTTCAAAAACACATTTCGTGATTAATTTCGTGTTAAACAAAAATGGATCTATATTTTATTTTCCCATATGAATCAAATAAGAATCTGGTTTTAATTACTCATTTTCTAAAACGTATTATACACATATTTACGAAATTTTCCAACTGATTTATAAAAATTTTCCTTGAAATATTTTATTATGCAAAAATTCCTTTTTCTAACATTCCGTTTTAAAAAAAAGTCTAAATTATTTAAACCAAATAAAATTGTTTTCAAACATTTTAAAGTAACTTACTTCATTCCTCAGAGCTCCATTATAATTCTTTTCAGACCAATTAATAAAGATATAATTTACTTTAAATATGGAAAATGCTGTTTTTTGCAAATCAATTTTTTATGAAATTTAATTTGAAACATATTAAATTAAATATCGATATCCTGAAATATTTAATAAATATTCTAAACTATAAATTCCATTCTAGGTGTCATAATATATGATCAATGGTCGAAAGGACGTGGATATGCATTTCGATTCCATTCAAAACTGCTGAGAGAACTAACGATAATAACTGTGTATTCTACATGATGTTTCGAAGCTCATGGGCAAAAGAATTAATTTAAATTTATTGCATTGAATACTTCCAGCAGTTTTTTTTTCCTGTCCGACACAAAGGTCCACTATGTGGGACTAATGTCAGATGACGAGGTCAACAACTGAGCTTGCCCATCACTGTTCCCATTCACATAACGTGAAGACTTTGAACGCAACAATATTTAACAAGCATTCCCCCTCTATATGACAAGTATATAGTGAAATAGACACTAAAATACGTGGTTAAAATCAGTCAGGTTAATATACGGATTCGTAGCCTAAACACCGCGTTAGGAATCCGTATATTAATCTGACTGATTTTAATGTGATCTCAAGCTGTATATAAAAACGTTATTCGAAGGCGGACTTGTTGCTTTCGTCGAGTCGTGGGTTCGAGCCCTGATGTCACTACAGATCCATCGTGTAGTTGGGCGCATGCACGTTATAACTGGTAGAGGTCCTAATTTCTCCTGTTGGTAAGGCGTGGAATTTTGAAGAGGGAAGCGCCTGTTTGAATGTCGACCTCGTCACTTGACCGAGGCTCAAAATTACGAGGTCCGTAACCAATAAACCTCGTGTTCTTTCGCAGTGCGACGTTAATAAACAATTCTCATTATCATCAACTTTAATAATGAATAAAGATGCTTTTAAAATTTGAATTCGGCAAGGCCTCAAATTTTTCGATGATAAAATTCAAATTCCTGACATGAACCATGCTTACCATTATTTAGTTTAGAAGAAATTTTATGACTGTTTCCAAAAAAGAATTGTAAGATTTAGCTCAATAGTACTTATTTTTAAATATTTCTTTAAAAAAAAATTACAACCTGTAATTAAAGAAAAATTCATGTAAGCAAACATTTATGAAAAATAAGTAAATATTTACGAAAAAACGTTGTAGGCTCATAATAAATGTGACTACATTTCGTAATATTTCAAATAAATGTATAAAACAAAAACATTTACACGCATTTTCGAACTCTACATTTATCAGATGGAATTCAAACTGGCTGCTTCAATACAGAATGCATTCTAAGAAATTCTGACAGTTATTGGATACATGCAGTAAACATTAGAACTAGACGATCTCTGACCTATATTTATTTTTACTATTGGATGTGACACCATCCAGGATGATTTTATATAAGAATCGAATGAAAAATTTAAATTTTCTATTCATAAGACGTATAAATTTTCTATTCATAAGACCATTTCATCAGCATCTTGTGTAAAAGTATATAATCTTTTATAAGTATTACTGATAATAATAATTCTTTATAAGTATTACTGATGTAACTATACTTCTGTCATAGTATAGTTACATCAGTAATACTTATAAAGAATTAAAAAAAAGAATTGAAAGTCTCTTTCGGATGAAAATGATGAAATAGAAGCTCTATTCCTCCCAATAGAGGAAAATCTTCTTGCGTAATGTGAAACACTTTTGCCCCAACTCTGTCCTGGTAAGATCAAAATGACAGATTTTATTGAAAGTTTAATATGACTCAAGCCATACTTTGATACCCCCGAATGAAAATATTTTCTTTCAAATCAATATCTACGAAACCATTCGAAAACGTTATACTGGCAATTGTTGTTCTTGTGGAAGGAAATGAGATAGTTTTGAAGATTTACTCATACTTTTATGATATGTTGATTAGTAACTTTCGTTTCGGAGGTAGGGTGGTCTTTCTAATGATAAATATTTTCCGAAATGGATATTTTGAGTTTATTTAGTTTAAAATGCGAGATATTTCTAGAATGAAAGTTACGAAATTAAATTCATAATTAGTTTATCTGAATGCAAAAGTGGGTGTTAAAACCTAATCTAGAAATCAAATCAGCAAAAGGTTATTAAATGGTTCAGTGTCATATAACCGCAATTTTAAAAAAATTATTACTGACCAAAGTTGATGCATAATGTACCAAATTGACTCTTTAAAAAGCGTATAATTTATTTTGCTTCTTATTTAACTGAAATTTTACCAAAGAAAAAAAATTGCAGAATTTTATAGAAGCTCAGATTTAGAAAAATAAACAAATTAAATAAAAAAAAATATAAAATAAACTATTTTATATTAATTTAGTGAGTTGCCATATTTGAAACTTCTTATAGAGGTAATTAAGGAATTTTTTGAAATTTTTTTAAATGTATGCAGATCAAAGCAAATTGATGCTTAAAAAATCAAACAAAGACTGCATACGATAACTTCTGGAAATTTGCATGAAACATTTTGAAAACATAAGCTCGTAAGTATTGCTGTTCTACTTTATTATATATTCTTAAACGCGAAAAATATTATTCCAATAGAAACACAAAACAAAACATTTATGCATTGTGTGTGCATGTGAGTATTCTCACACCTTTTTCACGTCAACTAACATTTTGAATCACTTTATTGCTTTATTTGATTTGGAAACCTCGCCATGTGAAAGTATCGTGTTATATGTAAATCAGCATTGCTTTACACAAAAGTGTTGTGAATTGGAAACTATCGGATTGGGAAATAGGAGTGATTGTGGTTGCCTTTTTAACTTTGCACTGAGAAGCAGTATGAGGGCTATTGGCGACGGACCTCCTAATTTTGAAACTGGGTCAAGAGACGAGGATGTCACTTGAGCTTGCATAGTAGATATAAGCATAGCAATATAAATACTGAATATAATCGTTATTTCAAACATTATATTTTGTAAAATTTTATTATTCAAATTTTCTATTAGTTTATACAAATATTGTGAAATACTACATTTTATGACTGTTTATTAGAAAAAAATTATGTTCACAATGTAGAAAATATCCTCATTTCATAATGTGCAAAATATCAGCACAATTAATATTGTAGATTTTGAGGAAAAGTAAACCAGAATCCTAAAAACCCTTATTATTTGTGAGAAACGCGAATAGAAATTTTTTCGCATGATGTGGACGTTTGTTTACAATTATAAAATTCAATTTTCAAATACGCTGTTCATCAAAGTCTCATAAATAGTGCATCAGTTATTATAATCAATAAATCTCTCTCTGTTTTTAATACAACAAAATAAAAATTAAATAAAGCATCTTAAATTACCTTAAAGAATTACGTATCTAAAATAATATTTTGCTGCACATGTGAATTTTTATTACCTAAGTGTTTCTGTTAGACGTTTCAAGAAAACGTCTGCAGCTCTAAAAATATCGTATTTTCAAATAATAAATGCTTCCTTAAGATTTCGAAGCAGCATCAGTTGTAATCAATAACTGCTTGCGTTTAATTTAATACTTGTTAACAATATAAATTCTTTTTCGATCCAACGTTGTGATTTAAAATTTAAAAAATGAAAATAATAATCGTCTGTTAAAAAGTTTTGTTATTGAAGAATATGAAAAAAATGAGTAAAATATAACGAAAAAATTTATTTAAAAAAAGGTTTTTTTTTTTTTTTTTTTTTTAATTAGTTTTTTTCATTTCTTCAGTAGTAAAGACATTTTAATTGTTCCCATTGTTAAAATTTTACGACATAATTACTGAACTTTAATAAGTAACTTTAGGGTCTGACATTTTTAAAGAAAAAAACTAATTAAGAAACTTTTGAACCTCATTAATTTCTTGTTGAATATCTATTAACAGTTTACTCTTTAAAGTTCGCTAGAAGAAAGGTTATGTGAAAAATATTAATAATTTTTACCGTATAATCAGTATTACTTCTTCAAACATAATGAAAGACTTACAAAAATATTTATTTTTAAATATAATTCATAATTTCCCAAGCGTTCATAATTTTAACAAAACCCATATCTACTATACGATGAATTTTAAAAACGCGTGCATTGAAAGCATAGTTCCTTACAGTTTTATCAAAAAGAGATTATTTCATTTATTAAAACTACATAAGAAATATTAGAAATACCCAATAAAAACTTTATCTTTACATAACAAAGTTGCAACAGAACTAACGATACATTACAGAAATATAATTATTCTTCAAGTAATTGTAAGTTAAGTCAATTATTCGAGACCTGATTTCTGTGTAGGGGGGGGGGGTGGAATTGAGGCTGCAAATCCTATTGTTGAAAAGGTGTGGAAGTATGGAGAGTGATTACCAGTTTAAAGATCATCCTCGTATCTTAATTGAGGTTTGTTGCCTATCCTTTGTGTGTTATATCAAATATATGCTTTAATTTTCGAAAAAAATGGTTTGAATTAATGTTACTCTAAGGGTACGAATAAAGTTCTTCTTCCAAGCTAAATGTAACGGAGAAGATCAGTATAATAAACACAAACGCAGCTCGAAACACAACATATCAAGTTCTATAAAAAGATGTTTCATTTAATAAATACAAGATCGGTGAAACCATTCTCATGCTCAAAAATCATTTCTCCGTAACTGAAAATATACGTTCTCAACTGGCTTAAAAATTCGTAACTCGTTGGTTTCTTTGCCAAGGGTTACCGAAAAGGCTGCCAACATTGGTGCCCGAACTAGCTTGGTGACTTGGAACCTTCTAGTACAAGAGGGGTATTTGGTACGGATTCCCTAATTTATAATCAAGGCCAAATGAATACATTTGATATTTTACTCAATTCCGCTTCAAAAACATGCCCCGTGCCAACATTCAATTTTACGAGTGACCCAAAATTTGCTACTTGAACCAGTGCAAAGGATTTAAGATATAGGGTCAGATGGGACACTTTCAATGCGTTAAGTCGGTAGTGTTTGATCGTCACATAAACATATACGCGATGGATATTTATCCGTCGGAGCACAGGCATTTTTGGTCGGCCTAATAGGTAAACTTCTGAATCATTTACCAAGTCTATTTAAGATATTACATTAAGCGATTGATTTAACTAGGTATGAGAAGTTACTGCAATTGAGTACTTGCCTACATTCCATAATTTTCGAGATCATTCAGATGCCACTTCTATCAGTAAATCGCTACTATTCTTTTTATAATTGCCTTGACTGCCTAACCATTCCTAAAATAGTTTTGTGAATTAAAATAGTGGATAAATTCTTAAGGTCCTTCTTTTTTTATCATAAAGAGACGAACATTTTTTTTTGTTTGAAGTTGATTGACCTAGACAATAATGATATCTATTAGTAGACGGTTTCAGATTTTCGTCGGTACGTAAAGACGAATTACTTTCTTCTTTGAAGAAAGGAAAGCACTCAGCCCATAAGTCTGGATCACCCTCACGAAGCAAAGACAATTTCCCCCATTTTGTCACCGTATTTGTTTTTTAAACAAGGATTAATACCATTCGGTTGGGGCTTCCGCTAGGCCCAGTCGTTCAACTTTTTTCGGACATGGCCAGGTGGATCTCCAGAGTCTTTGTGTACTGAGAAACGAGGAGTCCACCATAATGTACAACTGATGCAAATTACCTGGCCGAACCAAATCAGGATCTCTCGTTATCGCCAGAAATCCCCGCCATCCAGCCAAACGTGACCAAGGGATTCAATCTCTGGAGTCGTTTTAAGTAAAACGTTCCTGAAAGATGTCACCAAGGTTTCGCGTGACTCTTCTACCCCAGATCCTTCTCCGGCCAGAGTCCGTTCCCTTGCCCAAATAGTTTCCCTCGTGGGAGAGGCTATAACAGAGATAGTGGTGACCCTTATGGTCAGAGTGAGGCATGCTTCATATCTTACATGCACAGATATATGAATTAACAGTATGTGAGTAGGAAGCTATTGGTTTGGATATCACAAATTATTTTAATAAAATTTTATTTATTCATTTAATTTTCTAAAAAAAAAACAGTTAAAAAATAACAATGGAAACAAAATGTAATTCCAACATGTTATGATTTGGTTAATTTTTTTTTTCTTTCCATTTTTGTTTTTGAGCACATTTTACATTTGTGACATATTACTCAAAAGCATAAACGAAAATTCCCCAAATTAAAGCAAAAGTCCGGGAAAATATTGGGGTGGATGGGAGAAGGGTAAAGATAACTAAGCTCGTTCAGGTGCGTGATATTCTTACTCATTTAGATAAGATGACCCCCCGGAAGGTGCATGTTAAGGATCAAATAACAACTATATTTAAAACTATGCCAACATACATAGCTATACGAATTCATAACTTAATATGAAAAATAATGCTTTTCCACGGCTGTAAGTTTTTGATTCGTTACTCTCCGATTTCTAAATTTCTTAATGTACCTGAAAACTATAAGTGTCATATACTTAATGAATACGTTTAATTTGTTCCCTGGTGTCATTGGTGTGTCGAGAATTGAAGAAGATTATTACCCATATGGAGGTGAGTTTGAAGCAACGAGTTATTATTGTGTTCCACCTAGAAATTTGAGACTTTCCTTTTCCTACCAAAGACAAACAGGTACCTTAAGGGATCTCGTTTAACAAGATCCCTTATCTATCGGATATATCGGATAAGGGTCAAAACATACATAAATTGCCCTGACGACTAGATGAAATCTGCTATTATAGCTGGGTGTCGAAAAGAACCATTTGAATTCTTCTCCGATTGGATTTCGCTTATAGTCACGCTTTGGCGCAAGTGCGTGGAAAAGGATGGGGACTGCATTGAAAACTGAATAAAGTATGATATGGAGGATACATGTAACTTTCAGATACAACAGGATGTGAGACAATAGGTTACAGATAAAAAAGGTTATTGCCATGGAGGCATAACTTTGCAATGATGGCTTACATATATAATCTCTCTTGCTTTATAATAGATTCTCTCACGTATTTCTCTTCATTTAACCCTGTGTGCTTCTCTATGACGTTATTTGTATTGAGAACATCTACTTGTGAATAAACAGTGATTTGTGTAAATTATTGTCACATGTTGCATTAACAAGTAATGAAAGGGTGATAGATCAGAAAGCGGGATTAGGCGTGTTTAAATATAATTGGTGACTCTATTGAGATAGGTAGAATTTTCATTTACTGTTTGTTTGCAGATGGGAGAAATTTCTGCTCAACATTCATATCAGAATATCTGTTTTGTAATGATAAAATAGAATCGGATAAAACAGTTTGAGTATCTTAACTGACTCTTTCTTGACTGAATTTTTATTGAGTTTTGATAGCTCAAATAAATATTAAGCGAGTGTTTTAAGTAATTACCATTTTAAATATGATAGTTGTAGTGCTACTCGCTATTCCTCTAAGGTGCACTGAGCACCTAAATGTGTTGGTTAATCACAGACACCAACATGGAAGCATTCGTCCATGTTTACGTTTATGTATCTTTAAAATAGCTCTCAGAATAGAAAATGCCACCTTTTGTGAAATATCGGCTGTAGTTCGTTCTCTGCAGGAAAAGGGCATGAAAACTGCCGAATTTCTTCGGGAAATTAATGAACAGCATAGAGAAAACACCACGAGCTATGGTATGGTAAGAAAACGAATGAAAGCATTTAAAGATGGGAATGGAGGCATTCAACATCACGCAAAAAAGTGAAATTCGAGCAACAATTTCAGAACTCAAAATCTCGTCCATTGAGTTTCCGGTTAGTTAGGGGCTGTTGCTTGTGGAAATTTGTCAATAAATTCCGCAACGTATGATGAGATCTTAAATAAACAGCATCGTTTAATCCCAAAAAAAAGACATGTCATGCTCATTAAAGGCATTGTTCTGTTGTATGACAATGATAACAATACAGTATGACAATGCTGTATGACAATGATAACAATACAGTATGACAATGCTGTATGACAATGATAACAATACAGTATGACAATGCTGTACGACAATGATAACAATACAGTATGAAAATACTGTTTGACAATGCTAGAAATAACATAATCCTCCTCAGTATACCCTTGATTTGAGCCTATTGAATACCACATATTCCTCTGCTTGAAAAAGTATTTAGGTGGTCAGCGCCATGACGATGATAATGATGTGAAAACGGCTGGGGTAGCTCATCGGGTGGCAGATTTTTGTGAAGGTGGAATACAGAAGCTGGTTGTACAATATGATACGTGTCTCAGTAATTGAGGTAATTGTGCTAGATAGCAGATTACGGTTCACATTTCTTATGCAGATAAGATATTATAAAAAATATAGCACTTGTTTTTTTTAACTATCAAAATAGTACTTAAAAAACACGTTGATAGCTGCGAAGCTGGGATGTCGCAACTTACACAGTTTGTTTTGCATAACACGTGATGCTAAAAGAAATAAATACGCACTCACCCAAGTTTACATTAAATCATAAACAATTCGCTCTAAAGAAATAAGCAAAATACCAGGAAACTAGCCGAATGCTAATAAATCAACTATCCATTCCAATTTGCACTTGGTTCAAGTCGCATTAAAGCCAGTTACTTCAAGTTGCTAGCACTAATTGCACCTACTTTTTAGCAAGGTAAAAAGAATTGCTGTTCATTTAGCAATACCTCAATCATTCAAAGGCCTTGACATGTAAAAACGAAATCGAATTACCTTAAATAAAACTGCGTCAATATGTTAATTGAAGGGGACGATTCAAATTGTTTAGGCGATGGATAGTGGATTTTTGTTTGTTTTCGTTTACCTCTCAAAAGCTAGTAAGAAAATGATGAATAATGACTTATGAATAATCATTTATTCCGAAATAAAGTTATCAGTAACAACTGCATGAATTAAGAAATCTGTGATATTCTCGGTATTGAAAAACTTATCGCAGAAAACTCTTACGGAATCTTAGTTAAAGGAAAGTAAAAATTCAGACAGAATATTATAAAGCGTAATTTATTTGAAGTTTATTCGTCATTTTTGTTTATTAAAGTAATGTTTATTTATAATTCCCCGATATATACGTCTTTTATTTTATTTTCCACTATACTTTCTACTTGAACCAAATTGGGAGCAAAAAAAAAAAGAAAAAAGAAAAGAAAAAAGAAGGGGAAAAAACGAAAAAAAAAGGGGGTGGGAGAAAAGTTAAAGAAGAAATTATAAGACGCATTCTAAATTTTAATAAATTATATTAAAGTTTCCAAATTTTAATTTTACGGTAGCAATGAGCTTTTGATCATAATATAGAAGGCTCATTAGATTTCTTACAGAAAATTAGTGAGTAAGATCTTAGAACTCGTGGTACATGAATTATCTATGTATGCACGCTAACCGCTCAGACAAAAAAAATTGACTTGTGAAGATTAGCTTTTAAAATGAATCTTTTCTCGCTGAAAAATCATACTAAACATAATGTTTAAAATACTTGAATGAAAAAAAAACTACTATAATTGTGACAGATTCAGAGATTCGTTTTCTATAGAAATGGTATTTTAAATAGTAATTCCCTGAAAACAAAAATATACAGCTACCCCTACTCCAGCTATAATTTATATATATATGTCGTCCGTAAGCTTTTTTTCACTAACGTTAATAATAATAACACCTTAATAATTTCGAAAAAAGCTACCATTTCTTAATAAATACTGGGACGAGTATTGAATTTGGCAAGATAGAAATTTAAGTAATTGGTAAGGATTTTGGTGTTTATCTTAACGATCTGCTATTTATAAACAATAGGTCAGCCAACAATGATTATATTTCTGTTTAATACATCTATAAATATCTAAATATTTTAATCAAAGATATGTAAGATATCAACAAAAGGAAAAATCTTTAAATAACCTTTCAGATTCTTTGTATTTTAGGGTACATTGGTACATTAGAGCTTTTATCAATTACCCTAGGATACAACACGGAAAAAGATCTGGCAATTGATTAATTAGCAACAAAAATTTTAAGAACCAGTGAAAGAGAGTATGACACGTTTTTAAACTAACCGAACTTTCTTATTTTTTTTTAGATGCAAAGGGATATTATTTATACAGATTCGTATTTCAATAGAAGAATATAATAGTTTCTTGTTTGCGTGTGTTGAGTCACATTACTGGAATGAGAACTACAAAAATAACTTTCAAATAAATTATATGCGTTCCGTGAAGAATTTTTAAGAGAGATTGGAATGTTTGTGTGTGTGTGTTGCATGAAAAATATTTTAATACTTCTTATTTAAGTCATAATATATGAGTGATATTGTTTTACATGAAAAAAAATAATAAATGTTGCCTATATTTCAGGGTATTTAAGAACATTTATGCACAAAAAATTTCCGTCAGAATGAACCAGTACTTAAGACTATAGGATTTTCATTAGATAAACAGAATAATAATAGTTAAATATTAAAAGTTAGAAGAATTAAAGAGAAGGGGATAAAAGGAAAAAAAGGATTAAAAAATTTATCTTTCAATTCAATTCTAGAAGATATCCAGATCATTGAAAGAGATCAGATATTAAATTCTCTCGTCAGGTTACAGAAAAAAATTAAAAGGAAATTAGGTTATAGGACACTAAGAACAGTCGTCAAGTAAAGATTAAAGAAAAAAGGCCTAAAATAGGAAGGAATCAAAATGAAAAGGGGGTTATACCCTAAAACATAAAGATAAGAAAACAGATCAAATTACTCTATAGAGTCTTCGTATAGACAAATTATTCCACGCGACAAAAAGGATTCAATAAAGGCGATAAATAGTTCTCTTGATAGTCTTTCATAGAAGCAAAGATGCCTAGAGTCTTAAAAGTCCAAAACTAGCACAAATCTCAACTAATACTTAATTAGACAATAATTAATCATTTTTTATAAAAATCTCAATGACTTTAACTATAATTAATGAATGGGTTTCAGTTAATCATTTCGAAACTGATTCTATAATTATCTATAATTTAATCTAGAGATAAAAAAAAATTTCCGGATACAAAAAGTTAAACAGAAGTTACATTAACGGTGACAATAATCGTTTGATATGGTCAATGATAATGGATGGATTTGCATCTGAGCTATTGCTACTACTGGCAGATTTCGTAATTTAGATCCGCAGCCAGATAAAGAGAACCACATTAACGTATGTTGCAAATTTAAGAATTTATTAATTATATAATTTTTTAATGTTCATATAACTGTTTTGCTAGTCTATTAATAATTGTTATAAAAGATGTGGCCTAAAATAAAAAAAAAATCGATGTGTTTCAGAGTAAATGTATCTAAAAAAGGTAATAAAATACTGATGTTCTTGCACTCAAACTCAAAATCTCGTGCACTGAGTTTTCGGTTAGGCAGGGGCTGTAGCTTGTGGAGTTTTTGTCTCCAGGTACACAATAAATTTTAGCAACGTATGATGAGATCTTAAATAAACAGCATCATTTAATCCAAAACAAATGACATGACATGCTCATTAAAGGCATTGTTCTGCTGTATGACAAGGATCGTCCACACATAACTCGTAATTTCTTAATGTTTGGATAACTGTGTTGCTAGTCTATTAATAATTGTTATAAAAGATGTAGCCTAAAATAAAAAAAAAATCGATGCGTTTCAGAGTAAATGTATCTAAAAAGGTAATAAAATGCTGATGTTTTTGCAGCTTTAATCTGAAAAGAAAGTATATTCTCAAGAGCATAATATACTAATTTTTGCCACAAAACCATAATGTGAATTTTCATAAAATACGTCTAGAAAATAAGAGTATTGAACCTCTGTCACTTAAAAAAAGGGGTGGGGGTTCAATAAAGCTGGTTGCATTGCGCTCAAAATCAAAATATTGAAAGTACAATGCAAGCTCGTTTGTCTTGGTCGGAAAATTTTGGACTCAATCAGTTAGAACATCATCATCCATCCCTCTTATAGTCTTGATCTGACATCTTCATAGTTTCATCTTTTCACCTTTCTGAAGTCGTTTTTGGGTGGAAAAAGGTCCAAATAAATGCTGAGAGACACAGGTATAAGTAAACTTACCCCTTAGCTTGGAAAGTACATTGTGAAGGAAGGTGACAATGACAAGAATAATATTTTTTTATGTACGAGTATATGAGTTTGTATATTTTTCAAAAACAAATGAACTTTTCTAAATTTTAAGAAATTGAGTTCTCTTTCTTTGTGAACAAATCTCGCAATAAAAAATTATGAATGATTAAAAAATCAAAGGCAGCATATCGACTTAAAGCTAATGAATTTTGGTAAACAGAGTAAATCATGTACAAAAACTCAATATGTATATTAGTTTAGTTCTTTTTTTTAACTCAAGAAATGTTTAAAATAAAATTCACTTTGATTTTAGAATTGCTACATCCTCTAGAAACTATAGACATATATTAAATAGCTTTATAATTACACAAAAGCAAAAAAAAAAGTGCGCTGCAACTATAAATAAGCGAAACAATAATCACTGTAGGCAGGCACAATTGATGAAAACAAAATCTGTCAATTTTATAGTGGCAGATATATTAGATATTACAAAGAATTTTTACGTGCCAGAAAAGAACATATTCTATGTGAAAGCAATCTTGGAATATCCAGAAATATATGTCTGAATTTAACTGAATGACCTTCGCAAGATAGCATTCCGAATCTATGAAATCACATGTCAAAATACGATGCGGAAATAATGGCTACTTTAAATATACATAAAAAAGAAATAAAATGAGATTTTTACTTTCCACCTATTCACTTTTAGCCTTTATGTGAAAGAGAAGGTAATCGAACAATTGTAGTTTTGCATTGCATTTCGGATGAGAGTTTTAAATTTGATTTTTATCAAACCCATTTTTATTTCGTTAAAACTACTGAAGCAATAGTTCGGAAATTATTCATAAAAAAGCGTGTATAAATTATATGCAATATTTTAAGGTATTTTTCTTTTAAAAAAAAAAAGATTGATCTAGCAACAACTCTTTTGGACCTGCATTAAAAAAAAAACTACATGATATGCGAAACAATTAGTTCAAGAATACCCACAATAATTTATTACATAAACAGCCATTTATGTATTTTACAACTCTGTAGATAAGTTACAGAAGTATTATTTCAAATAATATTGCAAAAAATGTATTGTGTACATGAAAATTATAATAATAGTTCTGGTCTCTTCAAAACCAGATAAATTATTACTATGAATTACATAAAATTCCGTATTGGAATCCTCTAACTTTTACAACACATTTTATTTCGTAAAGACAACGTGCATAATTAAAATGTATATAAAAGGTAATATTTATAACAGGTAAAAAGTTTTATGACCTTTGGTCAGAATAAATAAAATTAGAAAAAGGAAATATTTATGAATGGATATTGTCTACTTCAAAATGCAATTTATCATGTGAAATGTTATACGTCACACGTATTAATTACTGATCACTGATTTAATTTATAGCTCTATGATTTCCTGTGAAATTAATAAATTCGTATATGTATATTATATGCATTAGAGGAGAGAGTAATTTTTTTTCATTCAAATCAAACACCAAAAGGGTGCTTTTACATTAATTTCTAATGTAGGCTTTCGAAAAATATATTTATATGTCTCTTGAAATTATAATTTAGGGAATTCTGAAAATAAGAAAAAGGAGAAATAACTAATGCATAAATCTAAAGAAATATGTAACCGACGAATTTAATATGTGAAAAAAATTGTATGTTTGTGTGAAAAATATAATACGAAAAGAAATCTTTTTTCTTTGAATCTATATTAATCGTGTTAAATATAAAGCATATGTGAAGAAGAGTTTAAATTTATTTTTCATATCATATAAATATTTTTAAATCATATATAAATATCTATGTAAAACCTAGTTTGAGTACATATAATTGATTTGTATGGTTTCAATTGATGAAATAACTCTTTCTATATATTTCGTGGTTAATAATTTTTCATATTTATTTTTATTTTATAAAGCCTTCTTACAATATTTTTTAAGCTTTCAACTATTAATATTCCTGAGATTTATTTTCATATAAAAATACAACAAGATTACTATAACTCTCAAGGCATCTCAAAATCTAAAAAAAACTTTTAAAACAGCAAAAGAACTATTCAGTAGATTGATAACATTATTTCTTAACAACTCCAAAAAGCTGCGTTTACTATAACAAATTGAGTCGTGAATTGGTGTAGATTGTTGTTAGACATTGAAATGCAATGCGTCTGAGAACATCTCACAGCAACAAAAACAGGTGTGAAAATATCTAGAGCTATTTTCTAATTTTCAAGAATTTATTGACTTTCCTATGACAAAAATAAAAAAGTGACTTAACTTTTCATTGAAAAATGCTTTTATTGTTATGAAAATGATTAAATCACGTTTTGATACTTGATATAAAATACTGATTGCTTATGTTTAACTTAAAAATTACTTCACGTCTGCTGATGATATGTTTCGGAAATAATATTTAAGTTTATTACAAATTTTATAGGATAAAAATTTATATATAACCCCTAGGTATAAACTGCATATTCTGTAAATATATATATTACATTACATAGCAAATCCAACTCTTTAAAACTATTGAATATTTTTTTAAAAAAGTACCTCAATATTATTAATGATTTTGTATAAATGTTAAAGATAATATTTGTGCGCAAATAGAGTACGAGATACAAGAAAGAGTGGAGATTTCTGAATTATTTATTACTTATGTTTATGATAATAATGCTCGTTTATAGTTAAGAGAAGAGAAAATATTATTTTTTTTGTTAATAAAGAATTCAAACTAAACTACTGTCATTAACTTTGGATGTAGTTAACTTGTTCAGAATGAAGGAAAGATGAAAACGTCAAAACTAATGCAATCTATCATATTTTGAGAGAGACAAACAACATCATCAATTACTTCTCATTTAATAATCGTTTTAATGAACATAATTTGGATGGAAACACTCGCAAAATCGTCTGCAATTGCGATCATTCGCGCATGCGCCACTGTACGAAAGTGTGTAATGATCTGTGAAGAAGTAAACAAACCATGAAGGCTACTCTTTTGTCACTACATTTAACAGATAAATGGGCTGGAATTTCGAATGGTGTTTAGAACACCTGAAGAAAAGTATTTTTACACAACAGAAATAACGCAAGAAATAAAATTCTTTGCTTTTCCATTTCATAGAATACAAAATACCTTAAATACTTCGTAATTAAAGTCTTGTTTATTCATTTAAATTTCGTAAAATATATTTATGCAAAATAAATTAATATAATCAAATGAAATGTGTGTGAAATTACTAATTGTTTCGAATCTCATTAAAATATTCAGAAACGAGTTTAAAAAATTAAAACGTAAATATATCACCTATTAAATTACTGAAGCGTCTTCTTGAAAAGATTTCAGAACATAAACATTACAGTAAGATAATCAGGACTTCGTCATTTTTTATTTTACTAAGCTTTTTAGTTATGTAAATTACTATGAAATATGCCTTAATTTCATTTGGCAAACAAGTTTTCTTATTGCGATAAATTAAATAACTGTGAACTATTTACATATGTAAATTAAAACATTCCGAATAATTTTTGGATAAATTTTTCATTGGTTTATTTGTAAAGTACTTTCAAAGAGTTTTCCATATTCCGCATTTACTAATTATGCAAGAGTTGAACAGTTTTTATTCATTAATGAATCGTCACATTACACATTCAGTCTATAAATATAATTTTCTCAGAATGTGAGTTTACATCATAAAAATTAATTCAATACATTTAAAAGAAGCGTAATTCACAAGCTTAAATTTCTTAAAAAAATCAAGACAGTAAAATGTATTTTTAAAAAAGGAAAAAAATATTGTCTTTTTACTTAACATGAAATAACTGCTATCTTTTTTCTTTTTGACCTAATTAATATTAACTCTGGAAGATATAAAATATAATTCTAATATAAGGTTCATAACAGGATTTTCTCGACATTTTATTTCAAATATTTTTTATATGAACTATTGCAATTTTTTTTTTTTTTTTTTGGTTCTGCGATTTTTTTGTGAGAGGTTATAATTATTTATGAGATTATTTATTCAAGGCAAGCAGGTGAAGAATTCAACTTATTTTATATTATAATTCGGAAAATATTTTTACCAGTGATAGTTCTGCTAGACTTAATTCTTTTACTTTCAATTTTGCTTGTTTTAAATGTTTTATATCACACATCTTAACTTGGTAAGGGGAGTTTCCCATTCGCACATTGATACCGTTTATTTATTTTTTTCAATGATACTGTTTTTCTTCAACATTAGAACTTACATTTGCTACATTATATGACATATACTCGTATATTCGATATCATAAAGAAAGCAACGAATCTTCTATTTTCATATATAAGATAAAAGGAACTAATTAGTCAAAAATTATTAAATTAAGCTAACTCGCAAAAGCAACAATTTTAAATGCATTATTATTCTTAAAAATGTCAATGGAGATAACTTTGCTCTGGATTTGTAATAACTGTAAAAACAATCAATTAATAATACAATATTTCAATAAGTTTTCAAATACCTAATAACTTAAGGCTTCACGGAGTATGGCTGCTTGCAAGACGTACAGAACTGCATGCATCCTTCAACCCGCATTACCAAAATGAATGGTTTAACACGTCCAGTGCCAAATTGGTTAATATGAGTTTATTAATTACCGTCGCACTGAGTAGGTACACGAGGGTTATTGGCGACGAACCTCGTATTTTGAAACTCGGTCTTGTCAAGAGGACGACACCTGAGTCGCTACCTCTTTCTCCAAACTTCGCTATCACACAAAGAGATCTCAACTAGATTTAGCATGCTTGTGCCAATACACTTCGGTCTTTAGTGGCATCAGGAATCAAATTCATAACCCGATGTGAACAATGTCAGCCGTGAGCGCGCGACGATGATTACTACGCTACCGCAGCTTCTACAGGGACCACTGTTAATTAATCTCACCAGGACACGGCGAGAATTATTGACCGCTTTAAATCTAAAGTAATTTTTTTTTACTAGGTCCGTAAACAAACCGTCTTTAAATCCTGTTTAGCAAAGTAATTGGACCACTGTGACGTAGAGGAACACTATGATGAGCTGAGCATACAAGTTGATGCATTGCGTCATAATTCGTAAGAAGACTTCGTCAATTAAAAAAAATTAAAAATTCTTAAGGAGGTGATTCGATTATATATAATACAGCAGCTATTTGTTGCTTAAAACTTGTGTTATCCGCCTCAAATATAAACTGTAAATGTTTGCTTACTGGATCATGCTATTTGATATTGTTCCACAAAAACATCATTTATTTCATTTTCTGGATTGTCATCTAAAAGGGACGAACTTCTTTGGGAACTATTAAATAAACTGTTATGTGTAATGTTCTTGCAATATTCGACTCATTTTTAATTGTTGATTTAGAATTTATTACCATTAGTATCGGCGATTTATCTATGAAAATTTTGCAAGACACTTCTATATCGGGAGAAATATTCGTAGTGTCCGAGACAATAGAACCCGAATCAGTGATGTCATTTTCGCTCGGGCGCCACTAGCCTTCGTGTTGCTTCTCAGCGTGACGTTAATGAAGAATCACAATCTCATTCGGTATAATTACAATTTTTATATCCTTAAAAATATATTAACATCGTGCTTAAGTTGATAAATACACATATGCATGTTATAATATTATTAAAAGTTTCACCTGTATACTTATATTTATATATTTTACGTTTATGTTAGTAAACGTATTTATAAATTTTGAAAAAAAAAAGGAAAAAAAACATTTGGAATTTATATTAAATTGTTCATTTTTAATCATTTTACATATTTTACACCTCTTATTACAAATATTATACATTAGTTTAACATTTTAAAAATTATAATTATTAACAAGTCTTTGTGAACCCGTATTCTTATTATCCCTAAAATTAAAAAGATAAAACAAATTTAATGATTTCCATCTTTACAATGGTATTAACTATTCCAGAATATCCACGTCTTATAATTATTCCTATAAGGTTGTTAACAATCTGTATCGTTTTTCAAAGACATATGTAATTAAGTTTATTAACTAAGTTCAAGGAAATTTACGCTTTAGCGGTCTCACTTAGACTAGTGAAGACAGGCAATTAATTACACTTAATATCTATCATTCAACTGAAGAATATCCTATATTATTAATTATGAAGTGAAAGGGAATATATTGTTAATGAATTATCAATTATAGTTTACCGGTATGGAAGAAAATACTATTAAACTCTAAATAAAATGTATCAGCTTACATATTCAAAGAACTATAGTTTAAAAGAAAATACATGTTATACCATTGAACTAGGACTAACAAAGAGAAAGGGAAAAGTCCATGTATCTAGTACAATAAACTTTTAACATTAGGTTATTTAATTATGAAGAACATTTAATTAGTTATATAATTTCTGTAAAGAGAGCTAACTATTCGTTGAATAACGTTTACAATTGTAGCAAATGTAAATCTAATATGTAAAGTAGAAAGGTTTTGTGTGAATTTGTCTGTGACGTTTCTAATGTTCGCTTTCATCAGTAACGAACTTAATTTTCCAATTTGCATTAAAACACATAAATATTTTCTTCTCTTTTAATTAAATTCGAATGAAACTCACAAAAGTTTAAGTATTCCCTTACTTATCTATTGATAAATAACCCTAATTTATACATAAAAATAAATTTACAATATTATGTTGAAAACAGAGTGTAATTATTAAAAACTGAAAAACAACTATATGCTATTTATTTTATGTTTTTAGGCCAAACGCTTTTAATATAGCAAAAAAATTACAAGTACTTTACATTTCTTTTATTCTCTTAATTCTGTCCATTTTGGATGATATATTTGCATAACATTAAATCTTTGGAATTGCTGAATATGCCCCTGATTATGCTTTTTCATTTAAAATTTATAACTTTTTTTCCGAGTACAGAAAAAGTGTTGCGAGAACTTTATTTGAATATTCTAATTTAACAGCTGTGGTTTATTTTTTAAAGTTGATTAAAATTTAACTATTATAATATAACTCTCAAGAGAAATTTCAAGTATCTCTGTTCGTTAATAATATGAAGAATTCGATGCAATATAGAAAATGAAAACATTTTAATATATGGTTCCATTTGAAAATGTTTTGAAAACATTTTTATATGCGAGTCCCTTCTATATTCCCCTTTGAATAAGGAAAGAAATATAGCAAATCTTTTCGACTTCTAATTATCACCTCTTCAAATATCAACTTCTGTATTGTAAATTATAGTAAAATGTATAGAGATAATTAAGAATAACAAACACAAGACTTTTCGATACAAATATATATTTAGCAGTCATTAGTAGTTTCATTATTAATTTAGTAGTGCGTTTTCAAGTTCTTAATTTTTTTTTACATTTTTAAGTACATTAAAAATTGAGTAAGAAAAAAATTAGAAAGGTGCATACTCTTATCGATTTAATATTCCTTTGGAAGGAACTGTTTCTTTCTTTCTTCTTATTATTATTTAAGTTTCATTTTACCGCAATCATAAAAATGTATTGTACTCTAAATTTTAAAAAAATTACTAAACATTTATAAGATTAACATCATATTGACGAATCAAAGGTATATGGAAAACATATGCAGTAACTAAAATAAATAAATTCCTTTCAAAGAGGAACGTTATAAATGGAACTAAATCCCACTTACATTTATTCCTGATTTAAGTGTCTCTCTCCTTTTCCACAAAATCAATAACTCCCTTCGAATCCATTTGGAAACCCAATACTAGTTCTTAAATCTCGCGGTAAACAGTTTTTCCCATTATTAGATTGATTGTAACCTTTTTCATAATAAAGATATAATGTTTAATCCCCTGAGTAGCTTGCATCATAGATTAAATGAATAAAGTTTTTGCAACGTTAAGGCTCCTTTCCATCACTATCTCGAATTTTTAAAGCAAATATTAATCATATCTTAAAAATCCCAGATTATCAGATTTATTTAATGGGAATAAAGTTTTACCTTGAAGAACAGAAATTAGGATGGTTTTTACCTACTTAATTTTGCTTCGACCGATGATAAAAAAATCGGTTAGCCAAACAATTAGGGTTGTCATACAATTATTTAGTGCAATCAAGGAAAAAGTAGAAAATTATACAGTAACAATCTCTTTTTTTCACTTTAACTTATGTAATTTTATTGCTTTCCAATAAAGAATATATTCTAGAACCCAAGAATATATTCTAGAATATATTCTAGAAACGCACCCAAAGTTACCAAACAACTACCAAAAGGACTCTATTGTTTTAGGTTGATTAAAGTGATCCCCCGCCCACTTTTCAAAATAAAATGTGAAATGCACGTGACTTGTTTACATCTAGCTTAAAATATATTCAGTTTCATAATTTATCGATTGATTTAAATTTAACATCTGCAAAGAGTGTTATTGTCCATTTTAATATTTTATCATTTGCTTTAATCCTAACACTTAATTGAATAATTTAATAATCATTAAAAAACCCATTAGCAACTATCGTGTCTAAATCTGTTCCTTGCAAAACTTTGCAAATAATTTTTATTTTATTTTTTATTATAATTGTTTCAATGTAAAAAGTTTTACATGTATAATTATTGTTTATAATTTGTTATAAAATCATTGAATGTCATTTATAATTATGCTCGGAGTACAATTTATGTTTATATACTAATGTCACAGTAAAGAAAAAAACCAATAAAATGTTTTATTTTTTGAAATGACAGACGATTCGCATCGGAATTTAAGATGAAGAATGAAATGGACATTTATCTGTCTTTTTCATATGTTCTTTATAAAATTCACATATAATTTAATAACTTCGAAAAGTGTAAGAAACACAAATGCAAATGATAACTGTAATTACTTCCAGATAATGTTTCTTTATAGTTCCTATTTTTTCCACAGGTTTTCCATTACATTGACTTACACTTGAATCATATTCCATTCCAATATTAGATCAATTGCCACAAATTTAGCTACTTTTTCTGTTACGTGGAGACTATGACGCTTAATAATAATATATATATGCTCAGGATATATATAAACTTCTCTTGATATTGATAGTTTTAATTATTCTATTTCCTTTTTCAAACCATAATATTTCTTCGTTTCATTACCGTTATTTATCTTCGTTTTATTACCTACGACATATTACTACTTTTTAGGATTTTTAGAGGAATAAATATTATATTTCTCGAATATAACACAGGAAAAAGGGATTTACGAAAGCGAGTAGTGTTCTTAACTTTTTTACTTGAAACTGGGCGGGTAGGAAATACGCACAGCATAGAACAAAATTTTGCAGTTTCCTTTACGGAAAAATAAATATTGTGGGCCCAATGGACTTTGAAATAACGGATAAAAAAGATATCACAGATTACCTTAAGACTCTTTAATACTATTCTGTATAAATGTATTAGTATTATGCATTCCCTATCTTTATAAATATGTAAAAAATTGTACATTTTTATCCAATAATTATAATAAGAGTTATTCTTAAATATAAATAAATGGCATTGGTAATATATCCCAAAGTATATAAAAGTAAAAACGATAATATAACCCAAAATATAAAAATCAAATCTTCCAAATGAACTTTTCCCCCCCCCCCAAA